>QKWP01002006.1:0-32724 GCA_003550325.1 Gigaspora rosea | reverse complement strand
TGTTATAGGAAGAGCTAGTGATATATACCATTCAGACTTAATATGTGAAGGTGGACGATATTGTTGATTCCAAAAGTTATCAAATAAATTCTGATTGATAGGTCTGTATGCAGTCCAATTATTAAAATGTGATTGGATATGTTGTTTAATTAGGGTAGGATCGGTAATAAGTTGATTTTGGAGTTTAATATTTGTAAAATGAACAGTAGGTTGATAGTGATCAAGTATACTGTTTATAGCTTGTGTAGGTTTAGTAACAAGAGATTCGCATCTTTTTTCAGAGGCTTAATTAATTTGTTGATGAAGAAGAAGGGAGTATTTCAAGTGATTTGCATAATATATTTGTTTCCAAATACTTTGTGCATGTACTAGCCATGTTTGAATTTGATTAGGGTCAAGAGATATAAGAGAATTAAGATTGCACTTTGCTTTTGAGTTTATAAATAAGATATGTGAATTTATTTATTTTTTTTTTTTAAAGAAAGATCTATCCTCTAATACTTTATTAGATTTATAAATTATACATATATTTGTTACATGTAGAAATATACTAATCTATTATGAAGTAGAGGTAAGATCTACTTTACTCTCGACCTAATTCTTTACTAGAATGGTCATAGACCTCTAGATTTTGAGTATGTAGTTTGGGCGAAAATTGTTTGTGGCAATAAGCTTATCTATTGCGGTATTTATGCGGTTTGGGGTTGGTGGGAGTGTTTTTAGCATCATTGGAGATGGGAGTGGAGGGGGAGGAGGGGCTACTTCTGTGTGTCGGGACATACAAGAAGGGGTCCATATTTTCTTATAGATGAATTCAGCGATGTTGTGGTGGAGTAGAGGTGTTAGTTTGTTCTTCAGGTATGGGGAAGCAAAAGGAGCTAGTGTTCTTCTTGTGATTATCCCAAACAGAATTTTCTTTGAGATATGTAGTTCGAGATAGGATTGAACAAAGGTTTCAGGGTTTTCTAATGGTTTTTCTTCTTTTCTTGCGGTTTCAATTAAGATTCTTCTGAGTTCTGTTTTGAAGTTGAAGGGGTTAGAGATGCAGGTTAGTAGATGGGAGTAGTCTTCAGGTCCTGAGTAGCATCTTGGGCATAGGTAATTTGGGTAGTTTTTAGGGTTACGAAGGTGTAGGAGGAGTGAAGTGGGTAATTCTTCCGCGAGCAGTTTCACTTTGAAGTTCTTCAAGTTGGATAGTGCCGGGTTGGTGTATAGTGCTTTTGGTTTATCATTGTATGATATAGTCGCTAGGGTAGCATCTCAGTAGATATCATCTAGGTGGTTTTCCCATAGATTTATTCTTTGTTGGTTATGCCATCATATAAGGTTGGTAGTTTGGTGTATAAGTTTGATTGTTGATTTTAATGAGTGAGTGATAGCAAAGTCGTTCAAGAAAGATGTATGGCGGTTGTATAAGAAATTCTGTGGGGTTGTATTAAGTTGTGTGGAGGGAGAGGGTCGACTATAGTTAATTCCTTGTATGTTGATTTTCCTTTCACCGATTATTGCTGCGGTCATGCGCAGTAGGAGGGGCCATTGTGTTTGATCTAGTATAAATGTTGTAGGAAGTGGGTATCAGTAGCTTGTAATATGGTAGTATGCAGGGAGAAGTTATTAGTAATTATTTTTAGTTTTATGTGGTTGTGGGTAGTAGAAACAATAAAGGTTAGTAGGGTTAGAAGAGTAGTAATTTTCGAGGGCCAGGTGTTGTTGTAGCAGCTTATTATGGGCCCATCTGTTCCAATTCGACCAGTGGCGATAATTTTTTGTTGATTAGGCGATTGAAATTTTTTTGAGATGGAATATAGTGTTAGGATTTTTTTCTTAAAATTGTTAGATACTAGTGTTTCCTATATTTCTATTAGTGGTTCATCGAATGCCGTGAGGGGTCTTTATATTCTAGTGATTCGTGTGTCAGTTATTGTTGTTTTCTTTCGATGTAATTGTTGCAGTGATCGCTTGATATCTTTTATGTTTGCATGTATTGTAAGTTTACAATCGACTTGTAGATTATGAATGTATTCTTTGTCTAATAGTAAGTAGCAGAATCGGTGTCGTGAGCTCCTGTTTGGGAGTGAACATTCTGTGCAGGCGTTTAATATTTGGTTTCCTTGATATAGGAAATGTTTGCTGTATATTGTTTTTTGATTTGGGTTGAAAATCTTGGCTATTTCACCGTTGTGGGTTAGAACCCATCCTTTCTTTTTTGGTAACCAAGGAGGGGTTAGGAAAGGGTTTAAGTTGTTTATGTTTAAGGTAGGTGTTGCGGAAGAAGTAATTAGGTCTTGCATTAGATGGAACCACTTTGGTGTTCTTCCACAAGGTATTTTCCTGATGTTGTAGTGGAGGGTCGTCCAATCAAGTAAGTTGTTGTTTGTTGAATCAAGAAATTGTTCTGTGCAATTTAAATTATGCCGATTTAGCATTTCTTTTAGGTGGGTGCATTTAGGGTGTGTAAGTATGAGTGGGTTGAGAGAGGTTCCACGAAGTGTGGTGGGTATAGGCCAGTTGTTGAGTGGTCGAATAATTTTTAAGTTTAGCTTGTAGATTGTTATTACTGATTGACCGGTGTGAGTTAGGTATTCTCGATGTATGAGGGCTGGCAGTTCCTTTAAGATTGATTTATCTGTATTTGCAGCGTTCTATATTTGTTGGATACGGATTTTTATATATGAGTTATCAAAGCTGTGATGGTTTAGACCATGCTGTAGATTTGTTATGAGAGTAATCATTTGTGCTTGTTCTATGTTGGTCACAGCATATATTGCATTGCAATTCAGGAAAGAGTTGGGTACACCACGAGCTATTCTCGCTTTCGATCTGATGGTTTTTGTTATTGTTTTATTGATGGAGGTAAGTTGTGAAGGGTTTAGATAAGAGGAGAGGGTACGGTATTGAAATCTAGATATGATGACGTGGTTGTAGTTGTAGGCGGCTTGTTTTTCGGTTATTTTAGCATAATGCAGTTTTCTTAGGTTAGTTTTGATCTTTGATATTATGAGTTTTTGGACATGATTAGGGGTCTTGTTGGTCATATACCAGGCGCCCAGGCATTTAAGAGGGATTTTTTTAAGGAGTGCAGTGATCGTTGTACCGTCAAAGCAGATGGATTGTGGGGAAAGTGTGGAGTTAGTAATTAAAAAGGATTTGAAAGGATTGACTTTTATGTTGTTCAGTTTGTAAAAGCTGGTTGCGAGATCTAGGATTCCTGTGGGGTTTGTTTATTAGGGCGAGCCAGAGGGAGTCGTCCATATTTGCCATTACTGATGAGTTGATTAGTTTAGGTGGGTTAGTCTGGATAATACTGGAATAACCAGTAAATTTCTTGTGGATGGTTGAGATAAGGGGATCTTAATATATTTTCCATAGCAGAGGGGAGAAGGTTTTTCCCTGGTCAATTCCATCCATTACTGGGTAAGGTTCTGTAAAACTGAGGTCAGTAATAACTTGGTTGGTTCGATTGGATAGTATGTAGACTAGGAAGTCGATTATTGTTTCTGGGATTTTTATTCGGCGAAGTGCTTTGGCTAGTGTGTCGATGTGGACCGAGTTGAAAGCTTTTGACATGTCCTGTGAAAGTACCCAAATTTCCTTTTGATTGATGGAAGCATTCTCAAGAATTTGTGTCAATTGTGAAACCAGTGTTAGCGTAGATTGATGAGGAAAGGCCGCAAAGAGTTCATATTATTTCACTTACAATCACTTCACCGAAATAACATTTCACCGACAAATATTCACCGACAAGTTCATTTTACCGACAGTTTGTTTCACTGAAGTTTATTTCACCGACAAGTTTTTTTTCAAAAAGCACACTAATTTTTAGCCCTAATTCTACCTAATTCTACCCTGACCCTAACGACAATGACCAGAATTACTTTGTCAGTGAAATGAACTTCGGTAAAATAAATTGTCAGTAAAATGAACTTTCGGTGATAATTGGCGGTGAAATGTTATGTCGGTGAAGTGATTGTCGATTAATTGATTACCACCCAGCTGCAAAGTTCATCGGAGAGAGTATCTCGCGCCTCATTATAGTTGAAGTTAATCTGGTAGTTAAAATTTTTGTAAAGCATTTCCAGGTGTGATCGATTAACGTGATGGGTCGCGTGGTGCTGAGATTGTATTTGTACTCTGGTTTTTTTGGTATTGGCCAAATATTCGCTTTTAGCCATTGTTGCGGTACCTGTTTTAGACGTATGCAGTTGTTAAAGATTTTTAGTAGAGGGGATAATGTTAGGCTAGAGAGTTGTTGTAGAATTTCATTAGAAATAGCTAGCGGTCCAGTTGCTTTATTTTTGGGAGCATTATTTATAGTTTCTTTTAATTCATCGAGTGTAATGGTGTCTGTTAGTGTGTTGTAGATTGAGGGGTTGATCTTAGCTATGGGTGAGTAGGCTTCTTCCCAGTCCTTCTCCCATTGCGAGTTCTGTGGATTTGATTCTGTCCAAGTTTTGAAGTGTGATCTGACATGTGTTTTTATTTCAGCTTTGTCAGTTAGAATTCGATCAGGGAGGATTATTTGGTCTGTGCACACTGGTTCTGGTCTTCGTTTCAAGATGCTGTCAAGTATTCTGGTCGTATTTTCTTTGAAGTCAGTATAACGTCTATTGACGTAGTAGTCGATTTTTTTGCTTTGTTCTTGCGATTTTTTCAGATTACGAGCGGTCCAAATTGTATGACAGATTTGTTTTAATTTGAGGATAGTTGTCGATGGGGAATCTAGGTCTAATTGAGTAATAGGGGTGATTTCCAACTCAGCGAGAGTAGATGCAGTATGTAGGAGTTTATTACAAGTTTTCAGGCAGCAGTTAGAGGATTCGGTAGTTAGTAAGCGTAAACATTTGTTCATGGACTTCAGTGCTAGATGTAGGTTGGTTGCTTTTAGTGATAGGGCAAAGAACTTCTTCTGCCTAGTATAAGTATATGGGACGTGTTTGTTGAGCATCCTTTTAATTGTTGACGACCAAATATTCCAGGTCTTGTTTAATTGTTAGGTATCCCAAGTTAGGTCTTCTATGGGTAAGGCTTGTGAAAGTAATAAGTCAGTTTCAGCAGAGAAGTTTTCCCAGTCTTCCTTTGTCATTTTATTATATTGGTACATTTTTTGTTTCTTCTTTTTGTTTCGCTGGGTTTTTTGTTTGCAAATTTCTATATGCCAGGTTGTGGAAATAATTTTGTGATCACTATCAGATATATAGTCAGCAGCAGTAATGGTTGGTTCATCTATGTTCTGAATTAGATCCGAGTTGAACCAAATGTCATCGATCTGGCTAGAGGTATTCGGTCCTACCCAGGTAGGTTCCGTAATGTTGTAGAAGGATAGTAGGCTGACTGCGTGTATTGATTAAGGTTATTAAAGAGTGGGAATTTCTTGTCCCTGAACTGGTTGGCATTTAGGTCGCCAAGAAGGATCGTGTTCCAGTTCTTGTTTTTCGCTTCCAAGAACCAAGCGAATACTTTCTCTTGAGTTCGTTTGTTGAGTTGAGAGTGGCTGGTACTAGATGGCAAGTAAGTCAAGATTATACGAGTTTTGTTATTTGGGAAGAAGAAGTCGACATAAATTGCAGTGCCTGGTAGGGTTTTGATATCGTGGACGTAAGGTTGGAGTTGTTTGTGGACCATAAGCACTGTACCCAGGCCAGGTCCAGAGTGAGGTTGTGAGTTGTTTACATAGTTGGAAGTATAAAAGAGATATATCGGGTTAGTCAAGTTCTTGGCTCTTAGGTCGCTTAATTTTGTTTCAGTTAACGAGATTATATGAAGGTTGGTCTCCATACAGTAATCTATCCAGCTTTGTGCTTTTTCTAGTCTAGAAAGGCCTCGTATATTGTGGGTAGCAATGTTGAGTCCAGTGTCAATAAATTGTGAGAGAAGTTTTTCGGCCTGTGGATTTGTTATAGTTAGTGTGTAGTTTATGTTTTCGTCACTTATAGGAGGAGGGTATGTATTTGAGGAAGATGGTTGCAGAGTTTGTTATAAAACGGAGATAAGGTGTGTGGGAGAAGGAGATTCTCTGTAAGTGGTAGTTGTACTCATTTGGATGGTGAGTAATTGTCGAACATGTTCCAGCTTGGTGGTAGGAGATCTGGTACGTGGATAAATGACGTAGAGAAGCTGTGAAAGCGGAAGAGTTTGTGCAAGGTTTCGATCGTAGATTGTATTCCCTGATGGGAGTTGTAAGTGTTTGCATTCCTCAATCTGGGCAATGGCCACGATTGCCTTTTCTAAGTTGGTTGGTAGGTTGGGTCTTCCGACTATATTGTCTATAATTTCAATCCAATTTTCTGGTATATGATGGAAGTAGTAGTATGAGTATAGTTGTCTGGAGGTTTCGACCAGTGACTTTGAGGACCTAATTGGAATGGTTAAGTTCACTTTGTCTTTGTCGACCAGGTTGTGGTCTTTAGGTAGGTTGGGTAAATCTGTTGGGTTCGCAGTCATGTAGTATAGTGGGATAGGCCAGTTGAATTTGTAATTTTCTTCGATCTCTTTGATGAATTCTTTGGCAAATCCATCATCGGTGATCGGGAAGGTGTATTTTAGTTGTGTTTTGACTCGGTATGGGTCCGCAGGCAAGTTCAGTTTTTGTACGAAGAAGTCATTGGGAATGTGTTTGAAGGAGTAGTGTTTCCTCAATTTTTGACCAAGTTACGTAGTTCAATGTTGTCTTTGGGGTCACATGGGAAAAGATGTCTGACCGCGGAGTTCAGTGCCTGTATAGTTGTAGATAGTTTTTCTTTTTCTGCAGGAAGTTTGAAAAATTCTGCATGGATCCGTTCAAAACTGTAGTATACTTTTAATTTTTGGCGATATTCTCCTAAGCATTTGAGCATTTTCCAGTTAGTGATAGAAAACAGATTACAGACCGAGGAGTATAGTTCTTCAATATCGTAAGGTTACGGTATGATAGAATATTCGAAGTAGGTCTCTGGGAGTTGTTCAAACTTGTATACCTTGCGTAGGGATGTTAGGATAGCTCTGGTATTTCTTCTATCTGCTAATGGAAGTGAGTATGGTAGTGCAGCAAGTATTGTCTCATCTATATCTTGGGGGTGAGTTGGGAGTGGTAATAGCAGGTCCTCATGCGATGAGTAAAGTCAAGTATGGGTTTGTTTGAACATAAGTTTGGGTGAGATTTTTGCCAAGTCTAAACAGTAGTAGATGTGTCTAGCATAGTCATGGGGTCTGAGCAATAAGAAATTGAGGTTGCATAAGTAGTCGACTGCTAATTTGATTCTCAATTTCTCATAAATCTGTTGGCGGTTTACTTTGTTGACAATTTGTACATCATTGTGGCATCAAAATTTCTCTAGTGCCATTTCAAATAGTGAATCAAATTCTTTTTGGTGTGCTGGTGCTGCATTTTTGTCTCTAGTAAATGATTTAAAGAAGGCGGTGTCCATATATTGGATTTTTTGGTTAATAGCAGTCAGGATATTGAATCAAGTAGGTCTTGAGCGTAGTTTGTGTGACAGAAATTGTTCTAATTTTTCAGGTGAGTCAAAGGCCTCAATGATCGTTTCATAGTTCCATGAGTTGCTGTCAAATGTGAGGTTACGACGTCTAGCTGTAATCTTTAAGGTTTCTGTAATCCAATCTGTGGTAGTTCTTTTGATCCTTTTGGTCGGGGCATGTGCTCAGCTGTAGATTTTCTGGGTATGTCAGGTTCAATGGTAGCATTGGATTCAGTTTCCATGGCGTCTGGGTTGATGGATTGGTTAAGAAGTCAGGGAGAATCTGTTGATTTTGCTGTTCAAGTGGGTCAACCCATGGGTTGGGGTTGGTGGGTAGTTCGGCATGGTCGGGTATGGGAATATTCCCAGGCAACTGGTCCAGAGTGTTTATATTAGGTAGCGTGGGAATCGAATTGGTCTGCATGATCATCAAATTTCCCACGCTTGTTGTTGTGTTTTGATGTGGTGATGTCATCGATGGATTTGTCGGGGTAAACTAGAATCGCCACTTTTGAGCAAAATTTCGGGAGTGGGAGGGGTGGTGTTGGGAGAGGGCTGGTATTGGGTCTTGACACATTTAGTAGAAGGACCTGTGGGTGCGTCTATTGCCTCTTTGACGCTAGCATGAATCTCGTCAAACAAAGTTAAAGAAGTTTGTTGAATGTCTTCCATAAGATTTTCTGTCAGTCGTTGACCGGAACCCATCGTAAAAAAGTGCGAGAACATACGGGGTGTGGTAAAAAGGCTATCTCCCTTTTTTTTAGTTATTTTGAATGGCAACTAAACAGAAACTATGGTTTAGATATTAAATTAGGCCCCAAGGCCTATAATTAAGCAAGCGTTGTTTGTTTTCCTGTGTATTTTGTGTTGCTTCCCTAAGCTCTGAATTTGGTTTAGTGATCTACAGGAAAGAGTTTTATGATTGTCCCAGATATGTGAATTTATGTGAGGTAGGTAAAAAGTAGAGTTGCTTTTTAAAAGTTTTATCAGGTGTCCTAGCTTTTTAAGACCAATATGAAGTGCAGTACAGTGTGGTGTATATTTATGATTGTAGCTTCATTTACGAGTTATTTTATTAGGTATCTTTTGGATTGCAGCTTGTGTGGTGCATTGTTGTATTTTGTGCCAGGTTGTATCAATGCTTTCCTGTGTATTGGTTGAAAGTGGAACACGATTTTTGATAAATAGTTGGGACAATAGATCAAAATATTCTGTCCAGTGATCTGAGTTCATTATTTTGTAATTAAAAATTCTGCGACTAATACCAGTATGAAGCCGTGGAGGTTTGCTATAGGCTTTAGAAAATGTCCAGGTTGTAAAAAGAATAAGATGATTACTAAGTGTACTAGTTTGGCTATCATTAATATTATAAGAAAGGAGAAATTGTATATTAAATGAATCAGTCCAAATATAGTCTATTCTGCTACGGTTAATTTTGTTTGACCATATATGGTGTGTATTGTTGTAATGAGCTCCAATATCAAACATATTTGAGCGATATAAAAAATTAATAACTTTATATTTTGACGTTGAGCTAGTTGTATTATCATGCGTATTAAAATCTCCCAAGATTATAGGGTGTAAGTTAGATTGTTGAGCCTGTAAGATCCAGTTAATAACCTGGTTTTGAGTTTGATTTCTTTTGTATGGATCAGTAGATGAAAGGTAAACTGATATAATATGGAGCTTTATATCACTTTGAAAAACAAGTCCAAAGCAATAGCTCCACCTGGATGTGTATGAATACTGTAAACATGAGGCTTAAGATTATTGCAAATCATAATTGCAGCACCTTCTACTGAGCTCTCAGAATTTGCCCAGTAATAGGTAAATAAGTTATTGTTGCAAAAAGAAAGTTTTGTTTTTGATAAAATTTTAGTTTCAGTAATACATGCAATTGAAATGTTATGGTTCATACAATAATCATGCCAGATTTGCCTTTTGGAAGGAATATTAAAACCCCTAACATTGCGTGTAACAATAGTTAGATGTAAATCTTGCAGAATGTCTTGGGTATTAGAACAAGAGCCTGTGGTTGGCATTAATAAAGTGCTATTTGATTCTGAAGATGATTTAATTAGTGACTGATAGTATTTAGGATATTGGTTAGGAGTGAGTATAGTGTGGTTTGGAAGAGTTTTATCTTGGATATTGAGATATACATGTGCTTCGAGAGTTATAGTATTAATAGAGATTTTGAATGATAGTGAAAATGAGTTTCTAAATAAGTGCTTTAAAAGGATTGCGTGTTTGTAAAGGTGGCAATAATGGAAGATTATATTTTTAAGAATTTGTTATAGCAGAGTTCCTCGGAAGGAAGGAATGAATTGGAATCTGAGGAAAAGTTATTGAATGATTTAAGCTCTATATTACAGAAGGTTGGTAGCTCCCCTAAGAGTGAAATTATAAAGTGACCTGGTAGTAAGTTTTCATATGGAAGGTAAATATGTGCTTTTGTAAAGAAGTAGTCAATTTAAGAATGTGATTTGACAGAAATTTTAAAATATTGGTCTGAATAAAACATGGGATAATATTCTAGTATATACTATAAGAAAGTGCCTACAGTTTGTGAAGAAGGTAGGGCTTGTAGTCTATGATAGTAAAGAAATTTATTGTAACATGTTGTTGGTTATATATTTCAGAAGAGTTAAGGTTAGAATGACTATAGTTTCTGTCATTTAAGGAGTTTGTAGGAATTTCAATTTCTTCATCACTAAAATCTTTTACAAGTTGCAATTCATCATAAGTTTCTGATATTAGATAGTTGTTAAAGTTGGTATTAGTTGATGATAAAGAGGTATTAAAGGGTATTGTACTTCAGAATGAGATGAAAATATGATATCTGAAGTATTATGGCTGTCTTCTGTAGAAGAGCTCACCGTTTTAAGCTCGGTTCTCACAGCTGTGCAGGATACCATAGCCTGCCCTGTACGTTGGGTCTGGCCATCATGATCTTGGTCCTCCGCGTAAATAGGCTTTCCTACCTGCCTACTTACATCATTCTCCTCTATAAATAGCCTACTTAATGTAGAGTACATTATTGTTATAGAGGCGGTAGCTGCATCCATGTTTTCTACAGAAGAAGTTATTGAAAAGGAGGATTGGTTTGGTTGTCAGAAGTATTATTGTTTATGGTATTAGGAGTAAAAAAAAGTGCATCATCATTTGCTATAGGAGTTGTGATTTTGAAATGATTGATAATAAATTCCTCTGCCTGAGGAAAGTATTTTTCATTGTATTTTTCTTGGATTTGTTTAATAGAAAATTTGGGTTGGAGTTGAATATCATAGAAAGTAATTACTCTAGCAAGTATATATGGATTGATATCAGGAGTTATGAGAAATTCTAATGCCTGTTTTAGGTCCATATCTTGAATTTTGTTATTTGTTGCTGTAGTAGGATAACAGTAGAAGTAGTAGGTGTATCGTTCAATAGTTTCTGATACATCATTTTCTTCTGCAAATTTTTTTGCTGTTTTTGTAGCAAGTTCTTTGAATTTAGTAATAGGTGTAGGTTTGGTAAAGGTTGCAGCATTTGGCTGGTTTTGAGAAAAGATTTCAAGTTCAAGCTCTGGAAGAACCCAAATTCTTTCAGTTGGGTTTTCTGGTGCTAGATATGTACTAAAAGACTCTTTGAAGTAGTATGATGAGAGAGATTTAATATTATGGTCTTCTTTAGTTGTAAATAAAGTACATTTGTCTTGGTTGCAGGTATGTAAGTGAAAGAGTGCAAGTTTGCGTGATTCTTTAGAACATTGTTTAAGTGTGTTAATAGATAAAGGATTGTATGAAGTAGGTAGTAACTTTTTACACTCTTCAAGTAATTTAAGGTATATTTGATATTTAATATAATTTTGAGTTTTTTGTTTGTCTATATTATTAAATTGTAGTTTATATCTTTCGAAAAATGGTTCAAACCATTTGTTGAATATTCTAGTAAAGGGTTTAAGGAAAGGAATTTCAAAAGTAGTTTGAAAGTTAGTAGTTGGTATGTTTAAAGAAATATGAATATTAAATCTGTTATTATTTTGTATATCCAAGAGAAGTGTATTTGGTTTGTTATATGTAATTGTATAATTAAAGGATGCCATAATAGGTTTTAAGTCAAGATCTTCAATAAATTTAGAATATACAATTGTTTGGTATTTGTCATGTAGGTAGAAGTATAAGCGTGCAAGATTAATTGCAACTTTGTTTCTATTGGAAGTTGAATAAGGTAGAATAGAATAATGTGAGCGAAAGATCTTGGCATAATTTAGTTTTGTAAAAAGAGTAGTAGTAAAGTTTTTAAATAGGTTTTTAAGTGTATTATGGTATACTTGATAAGGATAAGATATAGTTTGGTTTAGAGAAAGATTATAACTATCAATAAATTCTTCAAGAAATTTAGTTTGTTATTAGCCATTTTGTTAAGTAAGTAGTTAAATGAATATTTTCATGGTTCTTTGTTGGAGTTTTATTTAGTTTGGTCTTGTGATTCATTTGATTTGATAGGTTGACCTGGTGTAAAATCTCTAAGATTAGGCATAATAAAGAAAAGAAGTTGTTGGGCAAGTTTAGTAGAAAGTTTGTCATATTGTTCCATTTCAGATGTAATTGGAAAGTTAGTAGACCAATCAAATAAATTTGAAGGACTTTTATTGGTATTGGGTTTAGATTTTGTACTTTTTGGTTGTTGTTTTTTAAGATGCTGTTGTTGTTTTGGCTATTGCTGTTGCTGTTGTTGTTGTTGTTTTTTAGTTTTGATTTGTTTGCTTCTTTGTACAAGTTTTTCAAGAAGATTGAGCTTTTGTTCTTTTGTAAGCATAAAACAATAATAAAAATAGCAAAAGGACAGTTGTTTTGAGTTTAGTTTTTTTTTGAATAGGAGTTAATTTAAAATCTTGAGTAAGTTTAGCACATTCACGATGTAATAAACGTCCTTTAAAGATATAACATTTGGTGTAGTCTGGTGCATGTTGTTCATTTGAAGATATTTTAACACAAGGAATATCCTTAGCATTGCATAAAAAACAAGTATGAAAATGTTGAGAGTGAGGAGTAATGGCTGTAGGAGTTGGATCTTTATGATAGGCTAGAAATAGTATTCTAGGTTGTGCATCTTTAAAATCGAGATTTTGAGTTGTAGGTTGTTTCATAGGTGATTTGGGAATAGTATCTTGAATTCTATTAAATCTTTTTTCAATATTAACAGTTGGAGAAGTATTCATTGAAGTAGGTCCTTGAGAAAGTATTTTAGTAGTAAGTTCAGTAGGAATACGGTAATATTGGGAAGTAAAACTAACATAGTATTTTTTACAAATACAAGTGCTAATTGTTGGTTGAGTTGGTACTGAAAAGTAATGATAGGTATTTTTGGTTTTGGTTTCACAATTAGGAGGACTAAAGGCAGATGGCATTACTTTAAGTATTGCAGCATCTGCTTTTTTAATAAATACTCCAAAACGATCTTTGTATTTAGGATAGAGGTAGTCAATATTATAGGAATCAGGTTCTTCACTAGTAAGTGTAGGCATGTTGAAAATATCAAATTGAATAATAAGCTTTGTAAGTATAGAACCAAGTAGTATAAATGTAGAATTAAAAAAGAGGGTTCAGGCTTAATAAATATAATAATATAATAGGGATCAAAGAGGGCTTCACAATGAGGTATAATTTGTTTTGTGTAATGTAGTACTAACAAGTTAGTTTAGGTTATACAGATTATGTAATATATAGATCATGTGCTACACAGGTCACATGTTACACAGATCATGTATTACACAAATTAGGCTAAATTATAAAGTTAGGTAACTTTAGCAAAAAAGGCAAATGTTTGTTTTTTGTATAGTTAATTAATAATTTGTGCAGTTAATAAGGAACCAATAATTCTGGGTTATTGAAAAATGTGGGTAACTCAGTTTTATATTACACAAAAAACGCCTATAGAGTTTTTTGTAGTAGAAAAAAGGGAAAAAAAAGTAAAAAATTAAAGAAAAAATTAAAGATATTTTAAATATATCTCGGTTAGTTTTAGGGCTACAAGCATAAAATACAGCTTGTTATGACGAGAAAGATGAGCTCTTTAACTTTTCTTTAGTTTGTAAAATAGGTTTAGAATACTGTTTTTAATGTATTTTGTAAAAAATACAAATTTAGGCCAAAGGGCCTTTGGTTAGTGAGTTTAAAAGTTTTTATAGTAATAATTTGATATTATATGTATTTTTAGAAGAAAAGCAAGTTTATTTAGATATAGAAATCAAAGTTAACTTAGTAATATTTTAAGTTTTAGCAGTTTTTTAAAAAATTAGTTAGAAAAAATTGTGTACAATTGATAGACGGAAAGAGTTTTTTCATAACTAGTAATTATCACTACTAGTTATTTAAAGTAACTAATATAAATTTAAAAAAATTAATATTTTATTAAAGAACTTTACTAAAAAGTGCACTATGCACTTTGTGTTACCTATTTTTATATCTTAAAATTTTACTAAAATAACACCTACTGCACTTCTAACAAAAATAACTATCTCGCAATTCTGTATTAATCCAACTTTAGGCAAAATTATTACTAGTAGATTAAAGAGCACTGGGGCACAGAGTACACATGTGCACTTTTTAGATTATTTCTTTATTAATTACTATAACAAAAAATTAGATAAGAGCTAAAATTTGTTAAATTTTAGTATTTTTTTTAATTATTATAAAACGCACTTATAGTGTTTTACCACCATAGATAAATTAGATTTGTAAATCCATGTAACAAAAACAAAAAAATAAATTTTTACAAACCAAAAAATGAATTTTAACTACTTTAGGGTTAGGGTAAGGCCTGGAATTTTATTAGGGCATTAGTATATACAAAATTTAGCAAGAAATTTATTTTATTGGAGCCTCAAAGGTAGTTTTATAAGCAAAATTTTAAGATTTGAGTGTTTTTTTAAAAAATAAACTAAAAAATAAAATTTTTTGTTACAACTGATCTTAAATTTTGATTTGCTGTTCTAATAGTTTTGTGTAATATAGTGTAAAACACCATAGGTGTGTTTTAGTAAAACTCATTTTTTTTATTAAAATTATAAAATTAATTAATAATTTAAAAATTTTATAAAATTAATACCGTATTTGTGTGTAATAATGTGCAGGAGTGAAATTACAAATTTTGGCCTAAATTAAGCTTAATTTGGGCCAAGGCTCGAATAACGCATCAGCCCGCTATTACGTGCAAATATGGCAAGTTAATATTTAAGTAATTTTTTGTCAAAATTACTATATAGAAGTTAGTAAAAAAGGGACAAATCATTTTTAATAAAATTTTTTTAATTTTTAAATTAAAATATCTTAACAACTATTTAATCAAATTTGCTAAAAATTTTTTTATTTTAATCTTGGAATTATATAGAATTAAAACAAAAAAAAATTATTAAATTTATTAAAATAGTTGTTAAGATATTTAAACATAAAGTCATAAAAACTCTTACTTAGAAAAAATTTGTTCCTTTTCTACTAACTCACTCCATATACTACTACTGGTAATTATTGCTAGTAATAACAATAAAGTGTAATATGTAAATTAAAAAAGTTTTTGCCAAAATAGAAATTAAAACTTGATAACATTAGAGTTAAGATCAAGAACTGGGATAGGGCAGGAGTATAATTTATGCCAAACTTTTATGAGAAATTTTTTTTGTTAAAGTCTCAAAAGTGATTTTATAGACAAAATTTAAAGATACAAATATATACCAGCAATAATTACCAGTGGTAATAAATAGCAAACTTTTTTTTTATTGTTGAAAAAATTTAAGCTAATTTAATAAAATAGTTATTGAAAAATTAATTTTAAAATTTATTAAAAATTTTAATTAAAAAAGACTTGTACAACTTGAAATTTACTAGTAAAAACATAGTTATATATATTCTTTTTTAATCTAAATTTTTAACTAACTTAAAATTTAATTTTTTAATAACTATTTATTAAATTAGCTCAAATTTTTTAACAGTACTATAAAAATACTTAAGTTTTAAGAATGGTAATTTATAGTGAACTATTGCTATAGTAACCTGTGATTTTCAATCAAATCTAATCAAGTAAATTATAAAATTGGTTCAATCAGTGATTAAATTTAATTGAATGATTGCATAAAATATTTTTTAACAAAAAAAAGAAAAAAATTTTATTTGTAATACATTTTATTATTAATAAAATAATTCCATAATGGATGCATAATAAATGCTTAACAAATATATAATCTAATCAAGTAAATTATGAAATTGGTTCAATCAGTGATTAAATTTAATTGAATGATTGCATAAAATATTTTTAACAAAAAAAAGAAAAAAATTTTATTTGTAATACATTTTATTATTAATAAAATAATTCCATAATGGGTGCATAATAAATGCTTAACAAATATATAATAAATGTATAATAAATATATAATAAATCTTTCTAATACTACTTACAAGACTATTATACTATTATGACTTCATTAATTCATGCATAATGGGCTTCAATTTTCTTTTCTCACATACTATTTAATTCAGTTTTTTATCTTTCTTTCCAAATGCTTGTTAACTACATTCAACCCTCCATAAATGCAACTCGTAGGGACAAGCCTACAATATGCATTTAGGGAGGTTTGCATTTAGAGAGAGCCAATTAAATTGCAGCTTTAAAAATTAGATCATCAAGTTTGTGTAACTTCTACCAAAACTGTATAACCTATCTTAAATACTAAAATTTGATTGGCCACGTGCATTTAGGTAGGTTAGTGTGATATAAAATGTTATTCAAGAGAACATGCATTTACAGAATATAGAATGTGCATTTAGCACTAATAACATTTTATGGAATAAAAAAAACGTGCATTTAGGGAGGTATTGCATTTATGGAGGTTGCATTTATGGAGGTCTGACTGTATTGTTTTTAATTAACTCAACTTTTAGGAAAAAAGTTAGTAAATCAAAAATTTACAAAAAAAAAGAAACTTGTTGAAACTTGAACTTTTTGAACTAAAAACCTACCTGCTTATCTACTTGCTACTAATTTTATTGAATTTGCAAGAATGAAAACATAGTAAACTAGAAAAAGAAAAAAGAAAAAAAACTTACAAATCCTTTATGAAAGATTTTACTACTAATATTTTGAATATTATTCTGAAGAAAAATCTACCCACTTATTCATATGTTACCAGTTTAAACAAATTTACAAAAAAGTCAAAAATAAAAGTTAGTAAACTGAGCTAAAAAAATTAAAAAAAAAAAACCAAAGAAAAAAAGATATACCAAATTCTAAACAACAAATTTTACTACTAGCTTGAATATGAACATTATAAAGAAATATTCTACCTGCTTACCTTTTTACTATCAGTTTAAATAAATTTACAAGAAAAAAAGACAAATAAAAGTTAGGAAGCTGGGTTAAAAATTTTTTTTTAAAAAAAAAGAAAAAACTTAACAAATTCTAAATAGAATACTTCTAAGATTCTGCTATTACTAACTTGAATATAAATGCTTAAAAAAATTTAGGTGCTTAAATTGCCAAAATGTTTATATTAAAAAATAAAAAATTAAAAAATAAAATGAAAAAAATAAAAAAATAAAAAATAATAAAAAATTGAAAAAATGAAATATATAATACAATTTAGAATAATAAAAATGGCATACTCTACAATACTAGGAATACATTAAACATACAGACAAGGCATGCAATACCAAAAAGAAATCCACATCACTGAGAATGCACAAAACACAGACAAGGTATACAATACTGAAAAGAAATCTACTGGACAATAATAGAAACACACAAAAACATATCTCCAATAAAGCATGCAAAACCAAAAAGAACAAAATTTTAACACAGAAGTTCACCAAAAGAAATATACTACCATAAATAGCTGAATACAAGATCTGGATCTGTTATATTTTACCAATTTTAGAACCCTATAATAGACCCTGTGTATAGTCCGCAGTTAAAAGCTTATATATTTCACAATTTTAGAACAGGACCCTGAAGAATATATGTAATACTGAGATCTGGCTTTGTATAGACTTATATAATTTTTCCATATGTCGTATGTTTAAATTTGTATAACCAACTGGTAATTTTTTGAAAAGTTAGATGTTTATTTGTATAACAAAAACGATCTTTATAACAAGTACGATCTTTTTTTGTATAACGATACTATATATACATCGGGAAAATTTTTAAGTAGATATAAATCGATATATACCGTATGTTGCAGCTACCTTTTTTTCAGATTTTTAACAAAAAAAAACCGTGGGTAGCTTATTTACTATTTTAAGTAATTTAAAGCACAATAAAAGGGTAGCTTATTTTTGAATACAAAACTTTATTAAGTAAAATAAACAATAAATAAATATGCTGTAGACGATAAATAAATATGCAGAAAAAAATCGAGAGTAACTTATAAAGCGATTTTTGGTCAATCGATTATAGTCGCTACATAGTAAAGTCTAAATTTTACTAAGCAAATCGATTAAATTCGCATAAGTAACATTGTTCAGCAGATAAAAATACGCGTACCCTGAAAATTTCATACAAATTGGAGAACTTTTTATTATTTTGACTTTTAATTTTTACGTTCAACGGTTTTTTTTTATAAAAAAAAATCCGTTGAACGTAAAAATTAAAAGTCAAATAATAAAAAGTTCTCTTATTTGTATGAAATTTTCAGGATACGCGTATTTTAATCTGCTGAATAATGTTACTTATGCGACTTTAATCGATTTATTTAGTAAAATTTAGACTTTACTATATAGCAACGTTCATCGATCGTATGGGTAGCTTATTTTCGGAACTAAAAATTTTGTTGTTGAATTTGAACACGGTTAACTACCGCCATTTTTTTTCTAGATAGGTTTCTGATTTTCTCTTTGTCACTTTTTTTTGTGTAATTATGTTTTTGGCTTTGGTGGTTAACATGATCATACTGGTACTCAGATCTGAAATTGTATAATTTATAGTAAATTTGAACTTATATGATAATTTTGTATAAAGCTTTTAATAAAATTAAGTGTATTAAAATTTTGAGTCTGGATCTGAGTTATATGTATTCTTCGGGGTCCTTTTAGAACCCTATAACTGATAATAGACCCTGTGTATAGTACGCAGCTAAAAGCTTATCAGATATATCGTGTAGTGTAAAAATTTGAAATACACATATACTTTGCACTTATAATATGCAATTTAGATTTTAAAAAAAAAAGCTATTTTTAATTAAAAAAATCCTGCAATTTGCACCTGGGTATAGTACATAGTGGATCTACTATCTAGAGGATTTTTTATCCATTTATTTACAGTAAAGCAGATATAAACTATATACAAACCTTACAAAGCCATAAACCCTAATAATTAACTTTATATTAATTTTATTATAGCATTAATGCTAGCTCTTACAATGCCTTTAGGATTTTAAAAACAGCTTCAAAAATAGCTAAAATCAGCTCTAATAATAATTTTAGTGATGGCTCCAATGATTAGTATTGCTATTAGAACATATAAACTATCAAATTTGAACCAATTAAACTTAAAACTAGGGCTAAATGGACTTAAGGCTAAAGGCTAAAAAAAGTATTGGACTTAAAGGCTAGTAACAATACTGCCAATGATGGCTCTAGAAATACTCTAATAAATAACTAAAAAAAATTAAATATCCAATGCTACAATTTTTTTCTTCGACCCTTCAACGCGTACAGATCTTTTCGACATTTGGCCAATTACCAAAATGTTGATCTATTCGTCCTCAATTAACCTGTAGATCAAATGATCTCACTTTTTATTTTTGATCAGTTCGATCAACATTAATAATTATTGGTTAAGATCATCGAAAACTTGGAAGATCGTCAATATAATATAATGTCATGCCTCAGATTAATGCTGGGCTCAGATGTTGATTAGTCTAAGTTAGGATGAGACACAACATTAATATCCAATTTCACAATTATTCAGTTCGACTCCCCAACATGTATTATTCATCAGTATCACTGCCACTTTCTTTAACTAAGCATGATCTTCATTTCTAGCATTGATCATCTTCAACTCAAATTTAAAAAATTTATCACTGTTTCTATCCTTTACTGTAATACTGATAAAATTATCCTAATTGCGTTTTTGAAAAATAGTGCAATTTGTCAAAATCTATTCTTACAACTGTACATATATGTACATACATACGTATAGATATTATTTCTTTTTTCTATTGCATTTTTTGTCAACATTCATTTGCCTGGAATAGTAAGTACCAGAATTTTTTTTAGCAACTCATGATAGAGTTTATGAAAATTTTAATGCAAATTAACTCAACATTAACTTCATAATTGTTCAGAATTTTTGACAGTAACTTGCATGGTAATTTCAATACAAATTAAATTAACCATAACTATATGCAGTGTGTTACAAATATACAAGTAACAGAATTTTTACAGTAGCTCACAATCGATAAATTACTATAATTCCAATGCAAACTAACACAATCTTAACTACATATTGTGTATTACCAATATAGTAAGTAAAAATATGTAATAGAGTGTTTATGGCATGGTATCTCATGATAAAATCACAATAATTCTAATGCAAGCTATGTGTTATCAGAATAGCAAGTTCTGTAGTGGAGTTTTTTTACAGCAACTCAACTTATTGATTCCAATATAAACCAACTAAGCTTTAACCACTACTGCTACACCAGAATAGTAAGTTCTGTAACAATTTTTTATAGTAGAAATTATGATAATTCTAATGCAAACTAACTCAATCTCATATTGTGGATCACTGGATAGTTTGTAAAAAATTTTTTATAGTAGCTCATGATAGAAATCACAATAATTTTATTGCCAACCTTAATCATATACTATGTGTTACTGAAATAGAGAGTAAGCTCCGTACTAATTTTTTTTAGTAATTCATGACAGAAATTACAATAATTCCAATGCAATCTAACTTACTCATAAAGAAATTACAATAATTCCAATACAATCAAACTTACTATATACAGTGTATCACTGTAACAAAGTTTTTTAAATAACTCATAAAAAAATCCATAATATTTCTATTGCAAACTAACTCAAACACATATTGTATGTCACCAAAATAGTAAGTTCTGTAACAATTTTTTGCAGTAACCCATGATAGAGTTCATGAAAATTTCAATACAAACTAATTCAAATACATGCTATATTGTTACTATAATAGCATATTTTGTAACAGAATTTTTACAGTAATTAAGTTAGAAATCATGATAATTCCAATACAAGCTAACTCAACTTAACTACTTACTGAAATAGCAAAGTAAGCTTTGGGTTGGTCTATAGTATAGGTGGGCAATATAGAATTATTATAAGATTATAATATATAAAAATAACTATTTGAATTAATTATGCAAATTTATAAATAGTTATAGTTAGAGTGAGGGTTATGTTTAAATTAAAATTAGATTATGGTTAGAGTTAGAGTTTTTATATATTATACCGTAGTCTTATAATATTTTTATATTACCCACCTATACTATAGAAGATCCAAACTTTGTATAAAAAACATAATAGTTCCAAAAAAATTAACTTTACATATTGTATGTTATCAGAATAGTAAATTCTATAACAAATTTTTTATAGTACTCTTAATAGAAATTATGATAATTCTAATGTAAACTAACTCAAGCTTAACTACATGCTGTATGTCACCAGAATAGTAAGTAAGTTCTGTAACAGAATTTTTATAGCTAACTTACTTGCTATTTTAATAACACATGGTATAAAGTTAAGATTAAGTTATTAGTATTAGAATTATTATATTTTCTATTGTAAGTTTTATAACAGAATTTTTCTGATACAAACTAAATCAGTTATGGCACAATTTTCTGAAAGTTATTTACCTGCCAACTCCTTTCCCTAACACTGTAATGTAAAATAATATTTCATTTACAGCACATTTTTTGATAAGATATATGTCTGGCATTACATTTTTTCAACAATTCTCACTGACAATAATTTCCTAACATATAATTCTAGCTAGAACTAATTCTAAAATTAGCCAATTTTATGTCAAAAAATAATTATTGAAAAATGTCTTATATAAGAAAATTATTGTCAAAAATATGTAATATTAAATATATGTTTTATCGAAAAAATGTGCTATAGATAAAATAGCATGTTGGCATTGTAGTGACAGAAAAATAAGTTGGTGGGTAAATAGTTTTTGAATAATTAAGCAACAACCACTAAACTATATACTGTGTGCTGCTGAAGTGGCAAATAAGTTTTGTATCAAGATTTTTTTCAATAATCCACAATAGAATCACAGTTATACCAATACAAACTATAACTCAATCACATATTGTGAATTATTGAAATAGTGGGTAAGGCTATAACAAAATTTACAATAGCTCATTACAAAATTATAATAATTTAAATTCAAACTAACACATCTAAATCACATACTATACCTTACCAGAGTAGCCAACAAGTACTATAACAGAATTTTTTATAGTAACTCAAGATAAAATCATAATTCCATGTAAACTAACTCTCTTAACAATATTCTATATGCTACTGAATTAATGAATAATTCTGTAATATAATTTTACAGTAAATTATGCAAACTAACCTATATACTATATAACATAATGGCAAGTTATATAATATAATTTTTGCAGTAACTATGATAGAATCATAATAATTCAAATGCAAACTAACTCAACTTTATCTACATACTAAAATAGCAAGTTCTGTAACAGAAGTTTTTATATTAACTAATTATATAATTTATAATAATTTCAATGCAAACTAACTCAACCTTAATTGTACTCTTTGTGTTATCAAAATCAAGTAAGTTCTATACCAAATTTTTACAGTAACTTAAAATGCAAAATACCTTAACTTTAACCAAACACTTATAATATTTTGGTCATGTGATGATAAATATCATGAAATTTGGTTTGTTAGAGCAAATAATTAGTTGACATGTATCACACAGCGGCACATTTTAGCTAATTTTTTGTTCTAACAAAACAAATTTTATGATATTTATCATCACATATCTAATATTGATGCTATTGTGCAATTATATTCATGCTTTAAAAGTTATTATTGGCTAACTGAGGTTTAATTCAAGATCAGTTTGCTTATGTAATTAACATACAAAAAATAACAAGAAAAAAATCTATGATTATATGAGTTTTGCATGATAAAGTGTGTTATCTAAATAGCAAAAGTAAGGTATATACCAAAATTTTTACTGTAACTTACAATGCAAAATAAGTCAATATTATTCATATACTGTGTATTACTAGGTAGTGAGAAAGTTCTGTAACAAAATTTTTACAATAACTCTTGATAGAAATCACAATAATTTGAATAAAACAAACTCAAACTACATATTTTTGTCGCCAAAATAACAGGCAAGTTCTGTATTTTTTATATTAATTTTACAATGCAAACTAATTTAACCTTAACTATATGCTTTCTTTTACTAAATTAGCAAGTAAGTTTTGTATCAGAATATTTTATAGTGACTTATAATATAAACTAACCCAACTTTAACCTCATACTATATATTACTAGAACTATAAGTAGGAATTTTTACAGTAACCTTAGTAGAAATCACAATAATTTGAATAAAACTATCTTAACTACATATTGAATCACCAGAATAGCAAGTTCAATCATATATTGTGTCATTAAAATAGCAAGTTCTGTAACAGAATTTTTATGCTAACTTATTAAAAAAACAATAATTTTAATGCAAACTAACTCAACCTTAACTACATATTGTGTGTCACTGGAATGGCAAGCTTTGTAACAGAATTTTTTATAGTGCTTTATTATAAGAATATATTATTCCAATGCAAATTAACTAAATATTGACCATACACCATATGTCAACAAAATAGCAAGCAATAGAATTTTTTATAGTAGCTTATGGTAAATTTAACTCAGCCTTAACTACATAGAGTGGAGTTAGGTATTATAGTATGAGGTATCATTGTTATACTTACATTTTTTCAATATCTTCACTGATCATAATTTAGTATTATTTAGTTCATTTTACTAAAGCAAATCAAATAATTCAATTCCATTTAAAAATTAAGAGAGGATTAGACTTCATGTTGTAGTTGATACACTTTTTCCCTTTTTTCTTTTTGGGTAATTTCATCAATGAAATAAAATATAAAAATAATACAATATTGAATCGATATGCATATTATACCATAATACCCTCAACCTCACAAGCGTACCAGTTTTTTTCAACAATTTTTTTGAAAGCCTAGAATATCAACTTTTTTTTTAAAGTCTAGATTTTTTTTTTTGCTAGATAGTAAGTTGAATGTTATGTTGTTTTAATAAATATTGTGAATAAATATGCCTTTTATAAAAATTTTACTATTAGCAATTCTTAGGTGTACCATAATACCCAACTCTACTTTACTATATGTCAACAGAATAAATATGTCATATAACAAAATTTTTAGTAGAAATTGCAATAATTTTAATAAAAACCAGCTACATAGCTACTGTGTGTCACCAGAATTTTAAGTCAGTTCTGTAGAGAATTTCTTATAGTAATGCAAAATGCAACTCAACCACATAAGTTCCATACTTACTAGAATTTTTTATAGTAACTCAAAATAGAATTATGAGTATTTCGATGGAAATCTAACTTTAACCAATTCTGTGTGTTAGCAGAATAATAAGTTCTATAACAGTATTTTTACTATAGCATGTGATAGAGTTTATGCCAATTCCAATATAAACTAACATAACCTTAACTACATAATGGGTATTAACAGAATAGTGGTAAGTTTTGTAATAATTTATTTGTTATATTAGCACATGATTTTTACATTAACATTATGATAATTTCAATTTATATTATATGTTACCACAATAAGAGGGTGGCGCGTAAGCACTACCTGTTGTGCTAGTTAATAAATAAAAAAAAATAAAAATAAAAAAATTTATTTATATAATTGCCAATTTTTACTATGATTTGCTGATTATATAGGGGTCACTATAGTAACAGGTTGCTATTGTCTTTTTGCCAAATTTTAATATATTAATTTTTTAAAATTTTTAAATTTAATGGTTTTACTAAATCATACCACTGGTGTTCAACACCACAATAATTTTTACTAATTAAATTTTTTAAACACAGTGTAATATAAAGATCAGGTATAATATAAAGTTTTGTTGTTTTGCTATTTTTTTAAAAAATATCTTCTAACTTAAATGTTTATCTATGAAACCACCTTTTTTTAAAAAAAAAACTTCTTGCAAAATTTTACTATATACTATGCCTCAACCTAACCCTTAATTATTAATTCTAATTTAACATTCATCAAATTTAATTTTTGTTTAATTTTTGTTTATTTTTTAATATTGATCTCACATTACAATACATACTGGTGTTGAATACTAGTGATAATGTGATTTAGTATTACCAAAATTTAATTTTGATTTTTTATTAATTTTTATATAAATTTAATTAATTTTAAATTTTAGCAAAAAAATTGCTAAAAATTATAGCTAATTTTAGCTCTTATCTAAATTTTGCTATAGTAATTAAAAAAATATGAATTTTTTTAAATCCATATTCAGTTAATACTATTTATAGTAAAAATTTCAAGGTTGTAACTTTTTATTTTAAAAAGTTGGGTAACTTACTTTTGACCAGTACTGTATTAAATTAAAGTTCATTTTCTTTAGCAAAAAAATTGCTAATTATAATTGAATAACCAGAATTTTCAAGCATTTCTACAGAATATTCAATAAAGGATAGCTGCACAATAGTGATACCACACAGGACCAGCATGATCACATGGGTCAGGTAAGAAAAAACCATCAATGGGCTTTTAATCATATTTTTTAATAGATTTAATATATTTGTCCTATACAAAATTTACTATAAATTCTCAAAATAGTAGGCATGGACATTATTTTGAATCTTGGCATAAATTAAGCTTAATTTAGGCCAAGATTTGTAATTTCACCCTTTCACGTTATTTTGAGATTTTATGGTAATTGAAAGACTGATGATCCTTAAACAAAATTTATTAATTATGTTAATTATATATATTTTTTTGAAACACAATCATTATTGTGGTTTGCACAATTTTTGATCCCTATGATTAATTTTATACTTAAATGATTGTAATTGCAATCATGATTGCTAAAACTAGCCAATTTATTATAAGTATCAAGCTCAGGTTTATGATAAATTAGCAGGCTTTAGCAATCACAATTGCAATCACAATCATTTAATCATAAAAAAATTAACTATAGGGGTTACAAAATCATGCAACCACAATAAAGTGAATAAAATAAACTTTAATTCATGCTGGTAATTTATTGAACAATTAAATTATTGCTATTGATTATGCATTCTTATGAAACACAAACATTAAAGTGAGTGGAATTATACTCATATTGGTAATTTACATTCTTTTGAAGCACAATCGTTAAAGTGAACTGAATTAAGCTTTATACTTCCTCTCTGTCATTGGAGCAATAGTGCCTAAACCAAATAAGAAGCCCTTGACATTTCTTAAATAGTTGTGGAACCCATCTGTACCTGTTGTAATGAATAAAAGTTTAAATTTTTAAATTAATTTCTTTTTATATTATTTTCACAATATTAATATCTTATTCTAAATAGAAGTAATTAGTGCTAGATAGCATAGCTAGCTATGTAACACTAGTTTTTTAGTATAATGCTAAATTATCAGCATGCTGCTAGAAATTCAGTGTAATGCTCTAAAATTTTTAAATGTATATAAAGGCTTGCTTTCACCCTTGATTAATATGAAGATACACTCCCCAAAATTCTTATATAAAAATAATAATAAATTCATTCTTTTTATAAATAAATCCTAATAAATCATAAATATCTGAACCCTATAAATTATTGTCCCTTTCATAATATTTCATATATTAATAATCAAAGTTCAACTCAGCATGAAGTACCAAGCTCGCCCCTACAACCATTATTCTCCCAATAACTAAACAAGCAATAATATATTACCCTAGAAAAAAGAATAACCTTTTAGTAAATCAATTCCAACAGTCATATGTAATAACAATATTAACCAGAAAATACCCACATTTAGGTTGAGGCGACAAATCGAATATGTAATTTCAAATAGTCTTTCAATTTTACGTTTGACAAGCTTTCCAAATTACTGTAGTTCCTAATAATTGATTATCACGAAGAAATCTGCCATATCAACAATCAGTATAAAGACACTATATTTCATTGACTCTCGTTTCACTGGCAAGTTTATTTTACAGAGGATTAATTTGTTCATTTAATAAACAACTAATAGCTTATATAACTAGCTTCTAAACTTAATCCTAACAATGATAACCAAGATTACTTTACAAAATGAGCTGTGAGTAAAGTATAATGTTTACGAAATGAACTGTTTGCAAATTGATTATTTGTAAAATGGGCTTATTAATGGAATTAGTATTACTGAAATGTGCTGTCTTTGAAGTGATTGCAGATAAGAGAAAAATTAGTTACTAAGCAAAAGACAAACTCAAGATCAAAAAAAAAATGGCAAAATCTAATGAGTAATGAAGTCGCAATGAAATGCAAAATTCAAAAATATAAATTTAAAAAATTTGATGATCAATAGCATTGCTTGCATCATTTTTGAAATAAAAATCTAACATCATAATGATATCGATCATTAACAATGATGTAAGTTACAACATTAGTCAGGAAATTACAGGTCTAGCAATTATATGAATGTTCATGAATTACCTGCTAAAGATTAGAATGTGTAATTAATGATCGATATTTGAAAACGTCCTTACTTTAAATGACAAGTGACAATGAAATCATCATATTAGAATTGAAATTATAATTATTTTCATTACTTCACTAAAATAAGATTCATTAAAAAATCAGCATAAGCGACATCCCTACCACATTTCAAATTACACATGAACGTGTTCATATTGGTAATGCCAAAAAAAAATCAAAAAAATTTATACAGTAACATGCGGTAACCACAAAATACACTAAAACGCATATAGATTACTAAACTGCTCGTAAATTAAAATTACATAACGAATATAAGTTCTGAACTATATCTTTAATCATTAACGTCAGCTTTGCCTCAATATAATTAGCAATCAGTAACATCAGTTTTACAACTATTTTACATCATCTAAATGCGGGTTATGCGCAAAATCTTAACTCCTTCCAAAATGAATAAATGAAACTCATTGCCCTTACCAAAAATGGATTGTGCAAAAATCAGCATAGTGGACATCAACTTTTGTCAAGTATAAACTATCCTCTCACTTTTCATGTACACATTACATTCATGTGATCGTACTGGTATTAATTGCCAAATATATTAATATCTATTAGTAGATTTAACTGATAATTTATTATTTATTTTCTTTTTTGCCTTATTAATACTTGATAATTTATAATATCCATATTTTCTCTTTCAAAACTAGCTATAAAGGGTTTAAGTTTATTAATACTATTAATAATTGTTTTTTTTTTTTATCTATATCTAATCTTTTGCACTGACTTAATCCAAATTTTGTATTTTAAAGCAAAATTTTATCACCAATTTTTGATTTTTTTTTTTTTTTTTTTTNTTTTTTTTTTTTTTTTTTTTTTTTATATTTGCCTTGTTGGTTTTTAGCAAACTATTATTTTAAACCAATACTTAGCCCAGCTATTAATTGTTTTTCCTGTATAATTAGCATATTTAATATATACTAATCTAACAGCTTAATTACCTGCTGATAATTTTGTTTCTCTATTATTTAAAAATTTAAATATTCATAAATTGATCTTTTTTTATTATATTCAAAAAGCTATTAAAGTTTTTTATTTTCTAAAAGTTCATTTTTTAATTAATCAATTTTAATTTTTAATTTTTATTTCGAAAATGAGTTTTTATTTATCTCTTTAATTTTTTAATTATTCTGCTAGTAGGTAGGATAGTACTGAGTGGAATTGAAAATCTTTCTCGTTAATTTTTTTTTTTAATTATTTTGTTAGATAAAGACTTAGATAAAGACAAGATACCAGTGGCTGCTATATTGATTAGGGAATGAGCTTCTGGTGAAGTGTACTTAATAACGCCAGATAAACTGCACTGCCGGCTGATTTACTACCGGTTCTGCCATAAGAAACTTTGTTCCCTTTGCCGAAATTTTCTTGCCAAAATATCTAGAAATGCTTTTAACACTGTTAATACATCTTTATCGTCTGCAACATTATTATATATTACATCATTCTATCTAGATATTTCATTGCAGATATTAGACACTGTTGGTTTATTAATAGAATTAGCATCCATACATTTAATGGCAATTGATATAGCATTCAGGAGTAATTCAGGACGTAATCCGTTACATATTTGAATAGCTGATATTTCATCATACTCAACATCATAATGAGGTGTCTTTCTATAGACATCTCGGTCATAATAATGCCAAAACTATAAATGTCTGCAGTTATCGTACATGATGGTTTTTATTTAGCACTTCTGGCGCGACGTAAGGTAAAACCCCAAAAATATTATCTACTAAATCAGACTCATTCTACTTTCTAGATAATCCTAAATCTGCAATATATAACCACTAATATATTGAATCGGCAGTATATTACTACTATGAAAATTTCCATAATATATTCTAATCCATGAACTATTTCTAGATTTTTAGATATATCGACAAGCTGCTTTAATTTACTTTTCCTATTATGATCTCTAAATTTAAAGATAGGAAATAACGAAGACTTCCCCTATTCGCATATTGAAAAGCCATCAAATACTCATTATTAGTTCTTTCTTGAGTTATTTATTCCATACACTTCAAGATTATGACCCATTAATCTAGATTTTCTGTAACTTTTAAACTTGTTAAAATAAAATTTTATCAGTTTACAATTTATCTGCAATTTATCTACATTAGATCATAAATGAAATATTTTTACTTATTTCTTTAAAAATTCTTTCGCAAACCAGGTAAGATTTAAGTGCAACTACAAATGGGTGTACGTGACTGTGTATATCCATAATAATGATTGCCTGAAACTATTCTTTTCCCTTTGACCTGGAGTTTCATACGTGCGCATTGATTCCTCAATCATGCGTATTTTATCCTATCGAAATTTTATTTAGGAAAATTAAAGTATATATAATTAGGCCAAAGATCGTATTGTCGGAATTAATTAAGGAATATGGATGCAAAAGTCTCTAAAAATTCCGAAAATGAATGAAAATAAAAGAAGAGTAAGATCGGAGTAAAAATTTGAGCAAGTATCCGATATTTTCCGAGGGAAAATATAAATTCCATAATTATATCACGCGATATCATGCGCATTTTCCCTACTCTAACCACGTTGCTGAAACGCAGAGCCAAATCCCTTTACCAATCATTTGAAAATTATCTAATCTATTAAAAGATCCATTCGATTACATCTTCGCATTTCGTGGAATAAAATTACAATTCTTTAATACAATTTCTACTTCTTTATTTCCATTCGTCCATCCTTGCATTGTTTTCTGAGGATCACATGTTTGACGCCAAGCTTCAGAAGTATTATATTGGTTGCGATTTGCCTATTTGCCAAAACTTTCATGTTTTTTAAAATCAAACATTATCATATACTCATTTGTTGCAATATTTTTGAGTTAACCCATATCCTTCAAGATCAATATTATCTACAAACTTATTAAATATGTAAATATAAATTAAAAATAAGGCAATATAAATTGTATAACTAGTGGTCTGATCCGGCCAAAACCACAAGAACTCGGATATTAATTGATCAATTTGTCTGCCGTTAAAAAATATTTGATTTACTAATGATGGTTTTTTGGACTTTCCAAAAATCTAATCGGAGTTTGACCAATTTTGGACTAGTCAAATCAGTTTTGGTCTGCCCAATATTTTTGTTATAAAAATTAATATAAAACTGCAAAGCAATTTTTGCTTTTACGGTTTTCTGATTGGATTGCATAATTTAAATTATATGATGATATATACAAAATGTCCAAAAATTAATTTTGGTTTTTTTTTTTTTTTGCATAGATTTCGGGAAACTTTGTCAAATTTCTAAAACTGTCCGTTTGTCCAATACCATTACTGCGATATACCTATTGATATCGATCTTTTATCAAACATGTAAATATAAATTCAAATAATTCTGTATATATATTGTACGCCAAATTAGTATCTACGTCAGATTAAAATAATTATGATGCTTATACTAACATAATATTTCACTCTAATCCTAATTAAACTAATGAATTAAATTTTAACTGATACAAATTTTAATTTGACGTACAAAACGTAATTTAAAAAATTATTAAATACCTTACTCTTTTAATGTGTCTGATAAATTTTGTATGCTAGTTAATATTTAAGCTCCACTTTATATGATGGTATATATGACTGTATAGGTACATAGCTAACATCATCATCATCAATTACATGTCGTACTCCATCTAACCAAGTTGTTAAAATTTATCACCAATGATTTGAATATCAACTAATTTATTGAAAGGAATGCATTCGATTACATCTTCATAGGATGTGCTTTAAGCTGAAATTCTTTAATACAATCATCAACATCTCTGTGATGTCTCCTGAGGGTCACATATTTGACACCAAGCTTTAGATGTTTTATATCGTTTGCAATTTTCACAATTCAGATCTCTCATAATAAATTTCATTTGTGGTTGTGTTTTGAACTAATCCATAGATACAATTGTTCTCTAATTGCACATGATTTTGAAACTTATAAAATATACAAAATATACAAAAAATATAAATTAAAATTAAGTATATTCACTATTATGATAAATAATAAAAAACTACACATAATAAACTGATAATGTTTGAATATCTGGTGAACTAGTCAACTTTTTAAGCATAATTATGATTGCTGGGGTACGTCCAAATATATAACATTGTACATCATTACATACATATCGTACTCCATCTAACCAGGTTACAAAAAATTTATCAACAATGTTTTGAATATTATCTAATCTAATAAAAGGAATCCATTGATTACATCTTCATATTTCGTGGTGTTACCGTAAGTTGAATTCTTTAATACATTATCGATATCCTTATTTCTTGCATTGTCTTCTGAGGGTCGCATGTTTGATGCCAAGCTTTTTTTGTGTTATATCGATTGCAATTTGCACATTTTCCATAATACTTTTCTCTTTAAAACCAAGGCTATAATTCCAAGAATTAATTACAGAGAAAATACGTAATCATCGTCATTCCTATACATAACAAGTTAAATAGTACTATTTGATTTTTATTTTTAAAAAAAGTAAGATTTTCGTGTACGTACGTGCGTACGTGGTCAATTTTGAGCTAGCCAATCTTGAGCTAGCCAATCGAAAAGCACCCGCATTACATGACACATTTTTGTTTATTTGTGCTATGCCGACAAATAATTTAGGCCGAAGGTGATTTTTAAAATCGGCTTTGAGTGAAAAATGCAAACGAAGAAATGCAAGTGAGGAAATGATGGAATCATTTTTCTTCATCTCGGGTAGCGTGAATTTGTTCAAGTGCTTGTGAATCTGGATTCGTCGTATACGTACGTACCCGCTATTCCCATTGTAGTCCCTTATTTATCTTTGATCTTCCTTGCGCCATCTTCTGATTCACACATGCTTTTTGCCTTTACCTGTACTTACCTGTATTTACTTGTAATGGATTTATGGGTGAAAGGTCATGCGCTTGATCTTCTTTTCGATCACACGGTTCTCGATCACTTCGCATACCAGGATCTAGAATGGCGAATTCGGCTATGATTTCACATGTTAATGCGCTGTGCTAGTGTTGGAACGAAATCAGGTGAGAATACATAAACTATTCTCTATCGCTATCAACAGACTGCCTTAAGATTCAAACTGTGTTCATTGCGATTTATCTAGATACATAAGTTCGATTTTATTTTTTTATTGATATTTTATTTAGTAGTATTAAACTAAAGATGCAAAAACATGGTGCTGTAAAGTTACATCAAAAGTGCATATATGATTACATAATCATTACATACATTTTTTGGTTTTTTAGGCTATAGTATTGCACAGTGTGGTCGGATTTTGAGTTACCGGGAATTACTAAATTAGGGGTAATTTCGAATAATTCTTATGGAAGAATTCCCATGTTTGTTTTCCATTAGTTGTACCGTTGATCTGTGTTTGGTCCTTAGATGGGCGGAGTTTGAGGTACGTTAGTTTATTTGTGGAACTTTTGTGAATTTCAAATTCAAA
>QKWP01002005.1:69294-93512 GCA_003550325.1 Gigaspora rosea | reverse complement strand
ATACAGTATATTAGAAATAGTTAAAATTCTTAGTATTTAGAATATCTATATAAAAATAAATATTTACATATTTTTATTCATCTTATTTATATTTAGAATATCTATATAAAAATAAATATTTACATATTTTTATTCATCTTATTTATATGTAAAAACAAATATATAAATAAAAACTATTTTGTTTTGTATTTAATTCACTTGACAAATATTCTGCATTTGTATCTCAATTATACATGTTGGCAAAATCCCGACTTACTATAGTTTGGGATTTGTCCGTCATCCCAAATCCCAAATCCCAAATTCTAGTATTACTAATATCTCAATAACTTTATTAATAATCTTTATTTAAACAAATCATATATATTCTTATAGTTATAAATAATATATTTACAAAATATTAAGATTATTTATTTGATTTAATCTTTTATAAATAGCAATTGTTTTTTTATTATTTGGAATTTGTCCGGGTTTTGCCAGCATGTATAATCTCAATATAGTAGTTATAGTTATGAATCAATATAATTCTTATAATTTTAGTTATAATATTCATAATATAATCCAGAGCTTAATTTATACATTTAATTACTTAAAAATTTAATTAAAGCCATTACTATTTGGATTTTAATACCAATACAATCACATGGAATGTGCAATATGAAATGTGGACGGATGGTATCATTCAACTTTTCTGATTTTTGCAAAATCCTTTTTTTGTAGGGTATTGATTTTCATTTATTCATTTTTGGAAGGAGTTAAAATTTTCGCATATACGTAGTTACGCTTTATAATGCAAAGCTGACGTTACTAATTATTTATTTATATATGATGCAAAGCTGACGTTAATGATTAATGGTATAGTTCAAGATGGTGGAAACATACATTCGTTATGTAATTTTAATTTATGTGTGGTTTAATAATCTATCTTGGATGATGCACTTTAGTTTATTTTGTAGTTATCTCATGTTACTGTATAAATTTTTGATTTTTTGGCATACCAATAGAGCTCTTACCCGGGTCGGAAACTAGTAACCCGGCTTAATAATTACGGGTCGGGCTCAACCCGGGTCAATATATCATATAGAAAATCGACAAAATTTTAAAGTTAACATTAGTGTAACAACCCTTGCATAAAATTTATGCAACTTTTAACATTAAATCTAATTAAAAGTAACGCCAATTCTTTAACGAAATTGATATCATAATAAAGTTGGTAAGCATATTTTGTTATTATTGTCTTGTTATACAACATCCTGAAATTTTATTGGTTCCGGGCCAATTAATTTAAGTTTGGCGGCCAATTTTGTTTTGACCCGTTTGATCCGGGTTAGATAAAACTTTGATCCGTGACCCGTCAGAATGCTGACCCGTCGGGTCAACCTGACCCGGGTCATAGCTCTAATTACCAGTACAATCATATTTAATGTGTAACATGAAATTTATTTAAGCAAGGAAGTTTCAAATGTTGATCATTAATTACTAATTCTTAATTATCTGAAATCTTTAACATGTAATTATTACGTTACAGTATTTTGATTTGTGACTATTACTATGGTGACATTCTCAAACATAATTTCTTGACTAATGTTATAATAGCCAAGATTGATTCCAAGAACGTTACCCATCTCGGCAGAATTTTGAAAATAAATGAATGCCTTAAATTCATCCTTTTCGACTACAATCACATTTTTATAATATAACCAAGATTGTTTATTCCAATAGAGTCTCCCATCTCTGCAGATTTTTGATAATAAGCGAATGCCGTATGTTCATCCTTTTCTACTCCAATTCCATGTTGATAACAATGGCCTACACCATTTATCCCACTAGCATCACCCATCTCTGCAGATTTTTGGTAATAAATGAATGCCTTATGTTCATTCTTTTCAACTCCAATCCCATTTTCATGATAATATCCGATCCTAAATATGCTTTTTATCATAGCTAATTCTCGATAATTTTTATTCTTTGACGTTGATTGGCTTATTTTTTGCAGAATATCAACCAACTTATGAGTGCATTTAGTAGATTTTTCATAAATTAGATTTACAATGTTGAAGTAATGAGAGAAATTGATTTTCTTTAAGATATGAGTAAATGGAAAAAAAGTGCAATGCATATTTTAATATGCAACAATTAATCGTGTGTAATGGCTAATGAAAAACATAAAATTAGCTTTATCAATGCAAGCATTAATACAAAATAAAATCATTAAAAATGTTTTCCACAGATATCTTAACATCATCAATGATTTCCTTTAAAATATTTATTATTGCTCGTTCGTTAATTATAATTATTTTCAAAATTTCATTATCTATTGTTTGAAAATTTTTCTATCAATAAATGTAAATATATACTGATATATGGGGTGCAGACAATAGAAACAGCCCATTATCTTATCATTTGTTTTGATTTTCGGACTGATCCGGGATTAATCAAATTTCACGATTTTGATTGGTTAAAGGTAGCAGGTGACTATCGGATAATCTCGTGATGTGTTGGCTCTACGATTAGTGGTAGCTCTCCCACAAAAATTTTACCCCCACGTGCCTTTGACCAATCAAATTTTAAGATCAGATGTAACGTGAAGTCAAAACAAACGTGTTTTGTTTTCTAAGTAAAAAGTTGCGCGTAAAAATAAACCTCGTTATAGTTAGGGTTAGGGTGAGGACAACGTAGGGTTAGGGTTGAGTTTATTAGTAAAATTTCACAAGGAATATTTTTAATTAGGCCGCAGAAGGTGGTTCCCTAATTAAAATTTAGAGCTATTCGCGTTTTTTTGTAAAAAAGTTGTTTCGCTTCGATTTTTACGTTACACCTGATCCTGAAATTCGATTGGTCGAAATCACGTGGGGGTAAAATTTTTTGTGGGATAGCTATGGGCGTTGCTCTACGAAGCCTCGTGTAATTTTTCCTTTACATTATCTTGATTTTTTATTACTGTATGCAAACCGACTTTCGTTTATAATTGAAAAATGTTAATCATGTCAAAATTTATATGAATCTAATAAAAACTCATTTTTTAAAAAAAATGTAAAAATGGGCTGTTTCTATTGTCCGCACCTCATATACAGTTGAACCTCCCAAAACCGATCCTATAACCTGCCGAATTAGATAAAAATTATTCTACGAAGTCCGTTTCTGTTATATGAATCTTATAGTTCATAATGATGTCAAATCCGATAACCTCTCAATACTGATACAGTTTAACCTGTCAAAACCGATAACCTGCCAAATTAGATAAAAAATTATTCTACGAAGTCCGTTTCTGTTATATGAATCTTATAGTTCATAATGATGTCAAATCCGATAACCTCTCAATACTGATACAGTTGAACCTCCCCAATCCGGTATGCATGGTGGACAAGTTTTGTATCAGTATTGAGACGTTATCGGATTTGACATCATTATGAACCATAAGATTCATATAACAGAAACGGACTTTGTAGAATAATTTTTTATCTGATTTGACGGTTATCGGTTTTGACAGGATCGGTTTTGGGAGGTTCAACCGTATACTGATATATTAATTAATTAGTCTATTTATATACATACCTTCCTCAGAATTGTAAATAGACAAGCATAGCGAACTATAATAAGGCTTGAACAAATGTACTGGATTTATTACTTTCTCTCTCATTAAATTATTAAAATTTTCAATACTGGTCTTTTTAATGATTCCTAATAAAACAAACAATAATGCTTTTCCAGTTTCTTCTATTATTGAAGTGTTAACCTAAATATACAGTATATATATTCAGAATATCTATTCGTTTGGGATTTTATCATTAAACAATATAAACAATTCATAAATATTTCTAACCTCCTTATTAATCCATTGACTAAAATCCACTCTTTTTTTCCGCAAATTTACATCAGTTTCAGGACCTTAACAAATAAATGCAAATATGAATAAAGAAACACACCACATTTCAATAAATTGTCTAGTGCTTGTGAATTAATTTTAGCTTACTACAGTATCTAGACAATCGAATAAAACATAAAACATGGATGGAAAGTTATTTGCCGCTACTAACTATGAAAATCTTTATTAGAATTCTCTTATTGCAAACAAGCAAATAAATGAAAAATCATTTAACTAAATATACAATAAACCTCTTTGTTTTCCAAAACAGTAATTCCAATTTAAGGCTTAATTCTTGAAATAACTGTAAAGGTATTATATTATTTATAACATAAAAGTATATAACACGAATAAATACATTAAACTTACTCGAGAGTTATTTTGGAATAAAAATTTTTCAGGTCACGAGATTTAAATCAATATTTTGAATTAATAATGCTAGATGCGTAATTTTATCATACAGATTTAAGGAAGAATTTTAAAGATAAGGTTTTCTAATAAATAAGTAATAATGAATCACTTAAAACCTTATATAATTTAATTTTAAGAATTCAATATAATATTCTAACGTTGATTTTAGCAACGTAATTCTTATCCCTTGTAATAATTCTTCATGCAGTCAGACATCTCTAAGTACACCCTTGGTCCACAGTGAAAAAAAAACAAAAAGTGCACTTAGAGATAGTGTGCATTTAGAGAAGTGAAATTGACTAAGTAAAGGCATGCATTTAGAAAGGTTTTGCATAAAGCATGCGTTTAGGGAGGATGCTTTACCGATAGAGAAGTCTGAATATATTAGATTGTAGAATTTTTAATTGTTAAGCATGAAATGGATACCTTTTCATATAGACAATCATAAGCCATTTTAAGGATTCAATATTAAATTTCTTAACCAAATTAAAACGCTTAGAACAAATAAGTTCAGCAAGCAAATTCCATGGAAGTTTAACAGTTTTTGTTACTCTTTTTTTAATGTGATTAGGTATCTCTATGATAATTTAAAATAATAATAATAAATTATTAAACTTACATAAATTATGAATATCTATCATTAATACCATATCAACAATTGAATTGTCTTACCTTTTTTTTGCACAATTTCAAGAGGACTTGCAAGCTCTTTTAGAACTTGACTTAAAACATTTTTTAACATTTCCTCAAATTGACTTCATTTTCAGCAAGAACAAATTTAGTCTCAATATTTTCTAGCAATTCTATATTTGAGATAAATTTTAATTGATTAATCAATTATAAAATCTCTTAAAGGTAAATTATAAGAATGCCTACGTATTTCGTTATTAGTCATTACGTAACTCATTTTCGAATATGAATTTAAATTCGAATGAAAGCATATATAAAATATACGTAGAAGGGATGCCATTTTATATTTAACGTCAGATTAAGATCTTCTAACCAGTGATGTGAATTGGATCGACACAGTAGGCGTAGCGTACATAGATTTATCGGTCTCCCGTAAATATAACGGCATATAAATTTTTTTTTTATAGTGCATATGTTTTTTTGTGTTTGCGCCAATAAAAAGTTGAATTTATATAGCACTGTTCTGAACCTTAGACCAAAATTGGAACTATTGTAATACTTAATAGTTATCCGGCACGAAGTGCCGGATAACTGAGTTATTTGCTGTATGCTATTTGATTGGTCAATTTTAAGCATCTTCGGTGCTTAAAATTCGACCAGTCAAATCATATGGCAAATAACGGTAAGGTACAATAGTGTTCTAATGTTAGTAAAGCGCGATAGCGCTTTGCTAGTATTAGAACACTATTGTACCGTAGTTATGAGTACTTCGTGCTTGAATAACTGGATTATACGGCATTTATATTTGTTGGTTTTGCATACCAACTGTTATCCTGCATTTGAAATTTTATGATTTTTTATGCACGTGAGATACACACGTTGTCCGGATATATTTTAAATCCGTTCCGGATTTAAAATATTTCGGATAACTTGTGTATCTCACGTGCATAAAAAATCATAAAATAGGATAACAGTTGGTAAATGCAAAATCCACCAAATAGAAAATGCCGTATAAATGTAACTTAAATTTAGAAACTACGGAAATTAATTCCGGTTTTTGGCTAATTAGATATAACGTTTATAATTTTTAGGTATAGCGGAGTTGAATGGATGAAAAGCAGGTTTTTGACTGTAAAATTTCCAAATTATTAAATTATGCATCAAATTTTAATTTTAAATTTCCAATCGCAGAGAGGATTCGAAAATTTTTTGATCTCAAAACTTAAATCATTACGGATCTGATTAAAATGAGAATAAACCTTTAAAGTGACCGCATCTAGAAAAATCTTTCAGTGGCCATTTAAACTTTTAGAGCAGGGTACACAAAAAATTAATATTACTGTAAATACAGAAATTATTTTTTTTTGTGTACCTAATCTAAAAATTTATCTGGGCTTTAAAAGATTTATCTGGATATTTTCACTTTTCTGTACCGCACAGAAAAGGTATACACTCGATTAAAATGGTTAGTACTATCGTTATGCCGAGATTTCTAAATATAGACTATTTATTTCTTAACTAAAACTTTACCAACTAGATTTTTTTTTTGAAGTGTCTTAAATGAATTTTTCAGATCGTAATATTTATTTTATTTTATTTTATTTTTAAATAGTGAATTCTGGTACGTACAGTATGTTATTAAATGAATCACCACTAAAGATTACATTATATCATCCTCTTGTTTGAATTATAAAATTTTAATAGTTATTAGCGTAATAATTATTATTTATGAACTTCAAATAAAAATGCATTTTATATTTATTCCTTATTTATAGTTCTGTAGTTGTAAATTTTATATTACCATAGCCTTCTTTAAATTTGGTTTCTAAAATTTAGAATCAACGTTACCTAAGGGTTAACGAATTTAGATCCATTTATTACCAATAATTAGAATCAGATTACGATTCACATAGATATTGTATTAAATAATACGGTATTTCTTTTATGAATCAAAATACTGTATAATATCAATTCGTGAATTATATAGCGATATTAAAAAAAAAAAAAAACTTTTATTTTACCACACTAAGTTGATCTATATTTTTTATCTTATCTTTCGCTTTATTACTATTTTTATGTGAAATCTTCATATTGTAAATATCCAAATACAAGAGATTTATTAAAAAATATTATGTGCTTATAACACTTTGATTATAGTTATTTATCGTACAAATATAATTATGGTCGAACTAACCAATTTTTTTTATAAAGACTTATTTAAAAGTCATTTATATACTATCCGCTTTATTACAACTCTAAAATTGTTATTGATATATTTTACCAGAAACGAGGTGTATTCCGGCATTTTTAACCTCAAAATCTTGTATTATTTATCGTTTTAGCTTAAAATGTGGTATGCAGAGGGTGATATCAAATGAATAATATGTATTACCATTTATTTAAACTGGATTTTTCAAAACCATACTAACAAAAGATATAATTTGCTTGTTGAATAATAGCGAAATCCAAACCAGACCTCTTATTAAGCTCTCAGAAATCTTTTTATTCCATATTGTTAGTTGTACGCTTTTATTACTGATGTCCCTAATTTAATGCAACTGCGTCGGGAAACCTGAAACCATTACAACTATTGTATTTACTACTGCGATTACACCCATTACAGCCGTTACAACCCTTATAACCGTTACACCCATTACAACTATTACACTTCTTATGACAATTATGTATGTTACGAGTATTACACCTTTTACGGCAAAACATTACAACTTTATGGTAAAAGGTTGCAACTTTACAACATATTACAGCATACAACTTTATTTATCGGGTATTCTTCTGAAAAGATAGATGGTTTAGCAACAACTCTCGGAGGAAATGGAATAAATTTATATATTGATAAGTGTTTTGATGAGTTTTATATATTCTTTACTAATATATTCTGTGCATTCATAATAACTTGTGGACCTACTGTGCAAAAATAAAATAGTTCTAAATCATTCCCTTTAAATGTATTCTTTAGTTCATCAAAATGTTTTGAAGCTTCAGTATCAGATATGTGAAAACTGGAATAGGCACATTACTAGTTCAAGGTAAATTGTTGTTTTGTTGAAGGCGTTGAATTTTTTATGCATTAGCTTGATTCATGTGTTTTACTTTAAGTTCTATAAACTTGTTATCATATCTTCCAAAGTGCATACACAATCTTTGAGCGAAGTACCAGGAAAGTAAACCATCTTTAGCAAGTATAGATTGAACACCAAAAATATTTATATAAAGCTTGGACCAAGCCTAACAGCATGAAAAAGTGAATATATATTTCCAGAATCCATTTGGCTCTTGCTTGTAAATCATTTAACAATATTATTCCAAACTTACATGTTAAGGATAAATTTTTTGGATATAATATAAATTTGAAATATCATTCTTTATTTCATCCACCGAAGTATTCAAAGTTACGGACCTACATCATATCTTAAGGCATATTCATTACTTGCTTTCATTTCTTTGGAGCGATCTCTGCGTGATAGTGCTGAGAATTGTTTAGTTGCCGAATTTGTGTTCGTTATATTAGGCAATCATGCTACCATTATATTTGAAACAATAGAATCATTTATGTTGGATAAATCAGTTGATGACGTCTGCATTTTATCAATGATAGACTGATTTGAATTTTCGCCGACAATAGGCAATATAATTTCTGACTGTTAGCAGAAGCGTTATGTCTTCAACAACAATCGTTAGAATTAGATCTGAATAATGTGGTAACTTTAAGAAATCGAGGGGAAGCTTTTATTATTAGAAGAATCACGATCAGATTTTAAAGGGTCCATGGAAATAGTTATAGATTAAATATAGATTAAATAGAGCTTGACTAAATTCATTTTATGTTATGAATGATGAGTTCTTACAAGCCTCGAAATATATAATTCAAATTGAAAATTGAAATTCCAGAACGTAATTAAAAATTTTGTCACTATCAGATTAAAATTCTCTTAAAATTTTATCAAGTGATGAAAAGTAATTTTTATTTAATTCTTTAATTGAGTTACTTTATTTCCGAATTTTTAATTTATAAATATCTTTTGATAGTCTAGTTTACGATAATTTTTACAGCCACATAAATTGAGTCCCTTGGGTTGGTGTCAGATAGGCATGGGTCAAGATCCGGGTTTGTACGAGTGGGACCGTATGCCTGTCCAATTGGACCGTAAATTGCTCGGGTTTTGCAGCAGTTTACTAGTCAAATCGGCACTTAGTTTTTTTAATATTATAAAAGCTGATTTCACCATAATGCGATGATCATAGCAGATTTCACTATTTCACAACTAAGTTCCTGTCGTATTATAATTATCGAAATTACAATAAATTTTCGGTAATAAAAAGTAATTTTTGATAATATATTTTCGACCAGTATATCGCTTCGATATAATCGTGTACTGGTCAAAAAGTTTTATCGAAAACTACATTTTTATTACCGAAAAATAATCACAATATTCATCACATGTCCTACTAATTTTCAAATCAGCCGTAAGTATCTGAATTCGATACAAAACATAACTATCTATATCGGAGTTATTCAACAATTCTAAATTAGAATTTCCTAAATGCGAAATAACTCGCGAAAGTGTAATTTCGAATTTAAACAAATTAAGCTTAATCCCGGCCTTTATTCAAGCAATGTCCCTAGGCGTTATTTTGCATTTATACAGTTTATCAGGTTTAGTGCGACTGCGTCGCGCATCTACTTATGATAATCATTTGAGTTCACAAACTCCTCTATAAAAAATTACAAATATGAATTATTCTCGCTCGGATACTTTATTAAACATGATGTTACGAAGATACATATGGGAGTAGTGCTCCACCTTCACTACTATTTTCATACTTGTGCTTTACCAATTTACTCTGTTTACATATTACTCATAAGCTTGTCACTGTGTGCGTTCACTTTGTGCACGTGACGAAGTACAAATGAGGATCGGAAGTACGGGCCCACGCTATGGTGTGGCGTATTCTACTTCAACTTTTACTTTCACTTTTTCTTTTCTCATTTCTTTTCTTTTCCTTTTTTATTTCTTTTTATGCAGGACAACCGGCAGGCAGCAACTTCGTCTTCTCTTGGGAAAAAATGGGGAGGTAGTGGTGGGCCAGTCACGAAGAAGCCAGATCGAAATCGGGCAGTGAAGAGATCAAGAAGACAAGACAAGCGAAGAAAGAAAGCACTAAATTCTCCAATTACGCCCACATGTATCCTCTTATAATCTTACTCACCTGCACTATCTGCATGTCTATCATATGAAAATCCAGATCTCAATCATATGCAAATCCATGATGCATGCAATCGTATGCATGTCCATTGTTTTCCATATAAGCCTTACTCATACAAGCCACAAGGGGTGATCCTCGCGATAATATCCCTAGCGTGACTTCGTCAACGCATAGGGCTATTTTTAAGAGAATAATTTTAATTTTTAATAATTGTTATTCCACGATATTATATTTAATGTTCAAAAATTAATAATTCTATCACTAAATTAGAATTTCGAAGCCTTATATATTTTTGTTTAAATTTGCAATTTAATAAGCACTTATAATAAATACAATATATTAATTTATAAAATCAAAACTGGGTAATTATACTACTTTAGAGTGTCAAGTATTTTTTATTAAAATATCATATATTTAATATTGATAATAATTATGATATCAGCAGTAAGATATTAATATCTGCCTTGAAGATATCTGCCGTGAAGATATCAATTATAATATTAAGCATTGTGATATAATCATGAGGATAACAGTAAAAAAAAATGAGAGAAAAATTAGGAACCGTGGAATAAAAATAAGTTGTTTACCATATTATTATAAAGTTTTTAAATTGTATTGGTCAATATTTTTTGTTGTTTAATACAAAAAATCTTGGTGATTAAACATATTGACAACTAAAATATGTTGTTTAACGTATTAATACGTATACTAATTGTTTAACAGTTAATATAGTTAGTCTGTACAAAGTTTATTTTTACAACTTTTTTAGTATTAAATAACACCATGTGTAAGTTAACATGTTTTCAAACGCCTTTAAACTTATTGACATTGTGCTTTCCAACAATGTATTTCAAATAAAAAAAATGATGAGTGATAAAACAAAATATTGGTGATTTGTGATTATGATTCACAAGTTATCATTAGCTAAGTCTTTGAATAAACTTGATTTGCAAGAGAAGTCTACATTCATAAGTGTTTTTGGATAAATATTCAAATAAAAACTTTAACTTAGTCAACCAGTAGTTAAAATTAGGCCGTTTGCAGTTAAAGTTTCGTTTAACGTTATTTTTTTTGAAATTTGTACGGGGGGCGGGGAAAATTAAACAAACATTAAAATTAAACGAGGTTCATATGAACCTAAATCAAGGTTCAAATGAACCTAATTCAGGTCCATATAAACCTAAATTAGTTTTATTGAGCAAAATTAATTTAAAGTTTTATATAATCTAATTAGCGTTCAAATATAAAAATTTATTTAAAATTTTTAATACATAGGCCGCTTGCAGTTATTTTTTTTCGTATTCACGGGGTGAGGGGGAAAAATTAAACATAAAAAATAAACATATAGTATACCGAAAACTTATGCCGACCTAATTTGTCACCTCTATTTGTTTAATTTTAGGGGGAGGGGGGGTAACGTTAAACGAAAGTTTTACTTCAAGCGGACTTATCACAAAATGGATTATAAAAAAAACAACTTCATGCTTGCACGGCAAAATAATTACGCATAAATTTTACACATTCACTTTAACTAGGCATTTGTAATTTTCTTATTTTTAATTTTTCATTTTGCGAACAATTATATGAGTTGACTTATCTGAATTCTCTGAAACTGATTCTTCAAAGTTGATAATTAATGAACTTTCATTACTTTCCAAATGATTATTATTATTTGATTGGGAGGTAGTAAACTTATAAAACTGATCAGTGTCAATTTTTTTAGAATAATTAACTTTATCATTAATCATAATACTTAATTTGGAATTATCGTTAATCACAATACTCAGTTGCCCTTCTTAAAGGAAAAATGGTTATTTCAAATTTCATCAAGTAATAAGCATTTTCATAAATCATGCTACTTACTCATAGGTAGACTCATTTTTTTGTTATATTCAGTAAGCTCAAATAAAATCTTTTTATCATTTTGCCATTCTGCAAAAGTTTCACAAATTTCTGTTGCTGATGGTCGTTTTTTTGGATCATTTTCCCAACACCTTTTCATAAAATAAATATAGCATGATTCAATATTTTCAAAAATTGGAGGCCTTAATTCATTCAGAACTATTTGCACTTCAAGTGGATCAAAATATTCTTGAAGATGTGCATAAATTGCTGTAATTGGTGTTCCAAATAAAATTTCCCACATAATTATGCCCAATGAGTATATATCGGATGCTTTGGTATATTGTTGACTATTTAAAACTTCCGGAGGTATATAAGGTAATATTCCATAAACTCCATTAGATTCTATTTTCGAATTTGCACTTATTGAAACTGAAAGTCCTAAATCTGCAATACGTGCATTTTGTAAGGTTTCTTGCAAAATATTACCACTGTGCAAATCTCGGTGAATGTAATTTTGTGAATGGATTGCCTGAAGATCTGAAGCAATGCAATGCAATAATGTCAATTTATCTTCCCATTTCATTAATGATACATCATTAAGATTTTCTTTTAAAGAACCCAATCTAGCATATTCCAGAACAATAATATAGTCTTTAGAATCATTATGTTGCGATATTCCATAACACCTTAAAAATGATGGCATGTTATCACAAATTTCACAATACGCCTTTAACTATAAATATAATATGTAAGAACGTGAAAAGAAACTGATAATTTTCTAAAAAAGTATTAAACAATTACCTCTTTTATAAATTCATCTGGACAATCCTTTGATCCATGTATTAATTTAAGTACTATAGTAATTATATGAATTGTTGCATCGTATATTCGTCTAAAATCACACCTATATATTGTCGCAAATCCACCCTTCCCTAGCTCTATAATGTCTTCAAATTCTTCATAAGAAATCCACAATGGTGGATGTCTAATTTCAAGTAGTGCTTTTTTTACATTGCAGTCAATTTTGGAATTATCATACATCCATCCGTTTGAGACTAAGAATATTTATTAAATTAATTGAATAAATTAATGAATTCTTGCTTAAAGAAAAAAATACCTGATAACTTTTCTCGATTCCTAGTGAAATTTTATGCTCATTAATAAATTGCGAAAATAAACTTGATTATGTAAAACAATTAGACTAAGTATCCTATTTACATTTTATACCAAAAATTTGCCTTCTGTAAGTCTCTTGTTGTCCCAACTCCATTCCTATAGCAATAACCTAATTGAGACATTCCACCAGCGTCCCCCATCTCAGCAGATTTTTGATAATGAATGAATGCCTTATGTTTGTCTTCCTCAACTCCAATTCCAAATTGATAACAGTATCCAACATTATTTATTCCACAAGAACTTCCCATATCTGCAGATTTTCGGTAATAAATGAATGCCTTATGTTCGTTTTTCTCAACCCCAATTCCATCTCGATAACAACCTCCAACGTTATTTATTCCAGGAGCATGACCCTTCTCTGCAGCTTTTTGATAATAAACGAATACCTTATGTTCGTCTTTCTGAACTCCAATTCCATATTGATAACAAAATCCAAAATTATATATTCCATTTGCATCACCCATTTCTGCAGATTTTTGGTAATAAACGAACGCTGTATGTTCATCCTTTTCAACTCCAATTCCATGGCTATAACAAGATCCAACATTAAACATTCCATTAGCATTATCCATTTCTGCAGATTTTTGGTAATAAATGAATGCCTTATGTTCGTCTTTTTTAACTCCAATTCCGTTTCTATAGCAGTTACCAAGAGTGCACATACCACTAGCATTACCCATTTCTGCAGATTTTTGGTAATGAATGAATGCCTTATGTTCGTCTACTTCAACTCCAATTCCTTTTTCATGATGATATCCAATCATATTAGTAAATTCTCGATAAATTTTATACTTTGACGTTGATTGGCTTATTTGCAGAAAATCAACCAACCGATGAGTACATTTAGTAGATTTTTCATAAATCAGATTTACGATATTAGAGAAATGAGATAATCTAATCTTCAAGATGGAGGCAAGTTGAAAAAGGTCGAAAGCATATTTTAATATGCAACAATGAATTGTGTGTGATGACTAACGAAAATATAAAATAGATTTAACAATGTAGAATTAATACAAAATAAAATTATTGAAAAGTTTTCACAAGTATCCTAACCTCATCAATGTTTTCCTCTAAAATATTTATCATTGCCTGTATGTTTTCCTCATTCGTCCATTGATCAATTTGATCAAGTTGATCAAGCTCATGAAATTTAATTATAATTACCTTTAAAATTTCATTATCTATTGCTGTAAAATTTTTGTATCAATAAATGTAGCATAATATTAATTATTTAGTCTGTCAATATTCATACTTCCTCAGGATTGTGAATAGATAAGTCTGGTGAACCATAAAAAAGCTTGAACAAAAATGTTTGATTTATTTCTTGCTCTCTCGTTAAATTGTTAAAATTTTCAATTCTGGTCTCTTTAATGATTTTCAATAAGACAAATAAAAGTACTTTTCCAATTAGTTCTACTATTGAAGTGTCAGCCTAAATACAAAGTATAGGTATTCAGAATATTTATTCATTTAAGGGGTTTATTACTAAACAATAAAAATAATCTATGAATTAGCTAACCTCCTTAATTATCCATTGAATAAAATCCGCACCTTTCCTCTGCAACTTTACATCAGTTTTAGGACCTTAATGAATAAGCAAATATGAATATCACATTTCAGTAAATAATTCTAGTATTCATGATATTCATGAACTAATTTTAGCTTACTGTATAGACAATCGAATGAAACATGTAACATGAATGGAAAGATATTTGCCGCTAATTTTGATTTGCAGAGATAGCACATTATTTCGAATTTAAGTGATTGTGAATAACACAATGACTCTTTTTCGCCTATTTGATATAAGATTAAATTATAAATTAATTATTTAATATTGACATAAAGCTACTGTATTATTATTACGCACGTGATAGTAATCTACTACTTTCATATAGTGAATATAAAGTATCCACTACCTATGAAAATTTTATTAGCATTCTCTTTTTGCAAACAGTTGAAAATTAAATATACAATAAACCTCTTTTGTTTCCAAATATGCAAATTCGAGGCTTAATTTTTGAAAAAACTGAAAAGAAATGTATAGTATTAATTAATAATATAATATTATATACAAAGAATGATTATATTAAACATACTTCGAGTGTTATTTGAGATAAAATTTTTTTCAAATTATGAGATTTCAATTCAATATTTTTAATTAATGGTAGTATTTTATCCTACAATTTAAGGAAGAATTTTAAAGGTAAGGTTTTCTAAATATATGTAACAAAGATGCACTTGAAACCTTATATAATTCAGTTTTAAGAATACAATATAATATTCTGACATTGATATTAGCAACGTTTTTCTTATCCCTTGTAATAATTTCATAATACAGTCAGATATCTCTAAGTACACGCCCTTGGAACCACATGGGAAAAAACCAAAATTTATACTTATAAAGAGTGCGTGTATTTTGAGAGGTGAAAATTTAAATTGTTATATTAGTTTTGACAAAGTAAAGGCATGCATTTAGAAAGGTTTTTCATAAAGCGTGCATTTAAAGAGACTGCTTTAGAGAAGTCTTTTGTATTTAATTGTCAGAAATTTGAAATTTCTTAAATGGATACCTTTCCAGTTAGACGGTCGTAAGCCATTTTAAGGAACACAATAGTAAAATTCTTAACAAAAGTAAAACGCATAATATTTTCTGAACAAACAAGTTCAGCAAGCAAATTCCATGGAAGGTTAACTGTTTTTGTTATTCTTTTTTTAATGTGATTAAGTATCTCTATGGCCTGATTTAAAATAATAATAATAATTTGTTAAATTTACATAAATTATGAATACTATATCATAATTATCTTACTTTTTTTCGCACAATTTCGCGAGGACTTGCAAGCTCTTTTAGGACATGACATAAATTATTTTTTAACTTTTCCTCAAATTTAACTTCATTTTTAGCAAGGACAAATTGAATCTCAATATTTTCTAGAAATTCTATATTTGAGATAAATTTTAATTGATTAATCATTTATAATATCTCTTAGAAGTAATTATAAGAATGCCTACGTATTTCGTTATTAGCCATTTTGTAATTAATTTTTAAAAGTCAATTTTATTTCGAATGAAATATATAAAATATACATAGAAGGCATGTTATTTTATATTTAACGTTAAATTAAGATCCTCTGAATTCTCGTCCCAATCAGAGACTTTATTTCAAAGGAGGAATCATTCAGATAGGCCTCATGAAGATATAAGGCAATTACATCGGACTTATATACATATTCGATCTATATAAATAATTTATCCTACTCCATTGTCGGGTTGCTTCCTTCCGTCCAAGATTCATTCACACAATCAATTGGTCATTGAAACAATTCTCCTTTTATGCACACAATATATTTGTATTCACATGCAACTTCCCTCCTACATCTATAACCTTGATCGTACGATTCCTTTGTGCAAGGGATGAGACGATAATATTTAAATGTTTCATATTCATTCGTCCCTTCAAGAAGCATTAATAATCGGATAATGTTTCCTCCGTATACAAAGATAATCTTGGATGGCGTTATGAGATGGAAGAGTAATTCGGTCAACAGTTGATAGAAGTTGGCATTACGCGTCAAATATCTATATTACTATAGATATCTAAATATGATGATAGGTGTGATATCTATAAAACTACAGTTTATATCATAAGTAAGGATGGACATGTGTCACTGGGGTGTGCGGTCAACTAAGTAAATCAAATCTATATGTAGTACCATATAAAAATTAAATATTGAAGTTTTTTTTGAATTTATTGATCAGGAGAGTGATCAGAACAATGATCGGGATTATTTATAGCTTTTAGTATATATTTTAATAGTAAAGAATGACTTGGATGTTTTGGATGTCTAGAGCGAATCAATTTACTTTTTTTAATTATTTTAGTATAAATCTATTTTTAAACATGTCTATAACAAAGTTACGTTGAAGATTTTTTGACATTAATATTTGATTTCAAGTTGATTCTTTACAAAAATTCTGTTTCATATTGTGAACTATTCAAAAAAGAGATTTTTCGTTGCAGATAAAAATTCAATACAAGAATTTAAAATGTTTTAACGTAACTTTGTTATAAACGTATTTAAGAATAGATTTATGCTAAAATAATTGAAAAAAGTAAAGCGATTCGCTCTAGATATCTAGAACTATTCAAGTCATTCTTTACTATTAAAATATATATATAAATTTATAAATAATCACGGTCACTATTTTGATCACAATTCTGATCACGAATTTCAAAAAAATTTTCACTAATTAATTTTTATATGATACTACACATAGTTTTGATTTACTTAGTTGACCGCACACCCCAATGTGTCACGGGTACGGTTAATCGACGATCGATCATAGGGTGATTCTAAGAAAATTTAGGCGCAGAAAAGTTACGATAGTAACAATGTATGCCTATTTATTTACACATAAAACAAAGTGATTTAGAAAAAACGGAGGAGTCGGAAGAGTTTTTTTTTACTTTCATGCAAGGTTTTTTTTTTTTTTTTGCGTTATAAGTTGATGATTCAAGGAATCAGTAAACTCTAGTGTACGTTATTAATGCATGGTTGATGCACATCATTGTCTTGCTCAAACAATTATGAATAACAAAACAAGTCATGCACCTGCCCATGCGCTGGGAGTTTTTGTTATCTAATGCCTTATCAGATTTTATCTCTGTAGATCATTTCCAGTCAAAATTGGATGAAAAATTTTTATAATTTGTGTCATCGTACTAAATTGCCCTAACCTTAAATTTATTATCAAAAATTGTTATTTATGTTGTTACCAAAATTTTGCGCTAGTCATGGGAATCATGTTTCTGCCCCGCACTTGCAACATAAACATATTGGTAGTACTTTAGTCTAGTAACATATTCATTAACACTAATTTAATAATCATTGATTAAACCCGGAAGAATTTAACCAATCATTTGATAATAAAATCCAGGCAAATTTGCCTGGAAAACAGTTGATTTTTTTTTTTGTGATGCCGTGAATGAAGTCACGGGACATCCATTTGTCACGAGACCATAACCCGCAGAGAAATCGGTGGGTAAGTTTTTAGATTTTGATGAAGGAGGTGATGTATTTAAGAGTTGGATAAGAGTGATGTAATGAGCAAGGGATAATGTTTAATGATATGACTCTATAAGAAAAATGGACCGTAAAGGTACGGGTTGGCTGAGTAAAGGCACGGGTTTTGGTGGCACGGATTAAACCCGTATTTGGTATGTAGGAGGCTTGGATTGGCACGGATTTTTGGCCCGTGGTGGACCGTATGCCCGTACAAAATGGACCATTAATGGCTCGGGTTTTGCAACACTTTACTAGTCCAAATGACACGGGATTTGGCCAGTTAATTAACGTGAATTAACGTGTGATAAAATATATATATATATATATATACAAGTAGATTACATAAATTTATATCAACAATCAATACAATATAAACAAACTAACAACTGCTCATGTATCAAAATTTTGAAAGAAATTTTTTTTGTTAAGACACCCAGACCAGTTTCATTAGTGAAATTATGAGATATCGCAATTTTTTTAAAAAAAATCGTATATTGATCTTTCGCTCTTTGTGAAACGAGCCAACTTGTACCACCTTCGACACGTATCATTCCGTGAAATGAAGGTGCCATTACATATGACGTGTCATAACGTGCCACCTCCCCTGTACCACTTTTACCGTGATATTCCGTCAACAGCTCTATACGTACACTCTGACTGTGCCATTCCATGGATTCCAGACACAACCCGTACCACACCCTGGACCACTTTTTTTATAGGGTGAGTATGAGGTCATAGGAACTGGCCTTTTAAGAAAGATAAAGTTGGAAGATTGTTCAACTTCTTTTGTCTTTGCTGTTAGCTCGACGCAAGTCTAGCTTTGTCGAAGACACCCCCCTCAAATGGCTTAATTTGTAAAGGGTTTGTTTGGTATGAATTAGTCCACGGTATATGTAAGACTAGAGTTGGGCACCGAAACCTTTTTGGCCAAATCCGAAAGTTTCGGGTTTCGGATTATAGCTTCCGAAATCTCATCCTAAACTCCGAAACCTCATCCTAAACCTGAAACCTTATCCGAAACCCTGAAACTATTTAAGGTTAAATTTTTACAAAATATGGTATTGTAGAACGTGCTAACATGTTAGTACACAAATATTTGAGTCTGCCAAGGGAAAATATACATATTTACATATAGTTTATATTTGAGTTTGTATATTTCAGTTATATTATTTATTAATAATAAATCAATAAATTATAGGAAATTAATTATCTAGTCAATTTGCCAATTAAAATTCAGGATCAGGTGTAATATGTAGATCAATTTTGTATAACAAAAACAAAAAATTGCTAAAATTGCTTCTACTCTAAAATTTTGTCCATGAAACTACTTTTTTTTATACAAAAAAAAAATTCATGCTAAATTTTATTATTAACATTTATGTTTATTTTGATTTTGCATTATAGATCATAGGTGATAATCACCCATGTTGATTATTAGTTTATTTTCTAAATTATAATATATATAAATTATAAAGAATATTACTAACTATAACTGGTAGTGATCAATTACTAGGTGCTTAAATCTTAAAAACATACTAAATAACAGGATTAGAGACTATAAGTAAAAATGTTCAAAACATTTAAAAACCTTATAAAAACTAAAATAGAATCTCTATAACTTCATCTAACAGGACCCCAAAATATACATAGATAGGGCAGGTTAATTATAAAATTACCAAAAATAGAAATTTGTATAAAAAACACCAGAAATAAGCAAACTAATACCTGATCTATCTATGTATATTTTGGGGTTCTCACCTAATCCTAAAAATATCTAGAGGTATAATAATCACCACTAGTTATTTCTAGCAATATTCTATTATAAATTATATATCATAAATTTTCAAAATTTTAAATATAGTTTCGGGAAGTTTCGGATTATAGTTTCAGAGTTTCGGGTTTCGGGGGTTTCATATTTTTTTAAAAATCCGAAACTAGTTTCGGATTATACCGAAACCGAAACTAGTTTCGGATAGGTTTCGTTTCGTTGCCCAACTCTATGTGAGACACGTTTTTTGTAGGTGATTTACTTAACCAAACGGTACATACCGGATGTTATGCAGTATTAGGACAACTGGACCGATGCTATGAAACGTCTGCAGATCACGTGCCCAGTGAGGCAAAATCCCATTACCAGTACGATCACATGAAATGTGGAGGGATGGTTCCGTTCAACTTTTTGGTGCGCTATATTTTTTCCTGTTTTAGAAGGTATTATGGTTATCTCTTTCTTTCTTTTTATGTAATTCAATTTGTTCTGTGTCACGATGTCAAATTACCTACGTAAGTCATTCTTAAATTTTGAAACAACGTACATGCATTATTTCTAAATCAGTGAAAAATTACAAAGATAAAATTAAATGACCAAAGTGATAAAAAATTATACGACCATTAATAATATTACTTATATCGTAAATGTTCATTTGCATAAATAAAAAGTGATAAAAATTTACATATAGGTTAAATTGAATTAAGAATTGACCTAAGATATTCTTAAATCGGTGAAAATATAAGCAGAACGAAATTGCGAAATAACGCTAAATAATGCATGCTACTGTGTAGATTTATTTTTGATTTCTTGGCATTACAACTTTTTTGATGTTTATGCTGTTTTATTTTTTAAAAAATCCTATATTTAATAGGAGTAATGATTTTCATTTGTCCATATTGTGATTTTCAATTTCTTCTATGATGATTTCATTGTCACATGTCATTTATTAATAAAGCAAGGACGTTTTCAAATGTTGATCGTTATGTATTCCTGTTATTACAGTATTACGCCATTTTCGAGGATTCATATGATTGTTAAATTTGACTAATGTCGTAACGCGACATTATTTTTACATGTGATACGTGATCGTACTGGTCCTGCGCGGCATCACATGTCGCGCAGCTATCCTTATTGTGTATTCCATAGTTGTGTATTGAGGATGGTCGAGTGACAAATAAAAAAAGTTGATATAAATGTTTAAGATCAACAACCCTAAATTAGCATTAACGTGACGTTACTTTGAATCGTCGATCTTAAACATTATTATTGCTCGTCATGTGCCCCTTCCTCGCACATAACAGTCGTGACCAACCATTCTTATGCCTAAGGTCACGTCCTCTCAAATGCCGTTTTACAATCATAATCTACGTAGTACACTATGGGATTTTTGCCGAGGATCGAGAAGTTCCTTTTTTTTTTTTTCTTTTTTTTTTCCCGCACCTACAAGACTGCATGCCGATCTTACAAATCGGTAGTATTCTACGAGGTGCTCCTGGAACGTTCTCCTGTATCTAAGAGAATTGTTATCCCTTTCTCGATACCCATACATGCACAGTAATGTCGGAAGCAGTTGCAAGCCCATCTACCCGTGGCCCACAACCTGTCCCTGAGCATTTCATACTTACAATCTTCTCTTCCCCCCCCCGCACCTCCCAGACTGATACTATCCTGCAAATCGATAGTATTTTCCGAGGTGCTTCTGGAACCTTCTCCTGCCCTGATCAAGGTTTATCTTTAAAAAAATTTTCTTGATACCCATACATGTCCAATAATGTCAAGGAGCAGTTGCAAGCCTACCTACCCGCGGCCCACAACCTGTCCCTGAGCATTTCAATCTCTTTACATACTACTATCTCCTAACAGCAACCACTTCATGTGCCCTCCTGCAAAACAATACTAGCCCTTCTAGATCATTTGAGCCTGTCTAATTTGAAAGCAGTGTGGGGCGTACACACCTGCAGTTTGTATACTTCCTTCAGGCATGAACATATGCGTCCCAAATGTTAGGATGCAGCTGCAAACCTACCTACCCAAAGCCAGCAACCTGTTTCTGAGCCATTCGTACAGCCCTACAAGAAAATTTGGACCGGATCGGTATAGGTTGCGTCAAGTTGGCACCGGCATTTGTGACTCTGGTCAAGATCCAGATCTGTACGGGTATGGTCCAAAATTTGGTACAGATTCCATGGACCCTGTGGGATCGTATACCCGTGCCAATTGGACCATAATGGCTCGGGTTCTGCAACCGTTTACTAGTCGAATTTGCACGGGATTTGGCACGGGTAATGAACGTAAATTCACATTACACCGTGATAACGATGCGGATTTAGTGTCATCTGAACATGTCATTCCATATGACGTGACCACCCTTTGCCTTAATGTTCGTGCCATTTTTACTGTGCCATTCCGTAAACATTACCGTNTTAGTGTCATCTGAACATGTCATTCCATATGACGTGACCACCCTTTGCCTTAATGTTCGTGCCATTTTTACTGTGCCATTCCGTAAACATTACCGTGTGTGACACAAGATCAGTGCCATTTCGAGTATTCCCGACACCAGCCCGTACCACAACCCGTACCACTTTTCTCATAGGGCAGGGGGTTCCGAGTGGGAAACGCCTGAATGCATCGGAATCATGGTCAGCTCATATGTCCTATTTATCTGTGTACAATTTTACAGACATATGTGCCCCTGTGCCCACTTTCGCACCTATGCAAACCAACTTATACCAGGGGTCCCCAAAAATTTCAGGTCGGGATCAGTGTATAAAATAGTATGATAAAAATCCGGATCTACCGTTTTTTATATTGCTTATACCAGTATTTTAAAATTGGGCCGGTACAACAAACGGTGCATGATCCGGAATTTTTTGAAGTAACCGGTGCGTGAATCTATGTGCCCCCAATAATCTGATGATCATTTTTTTACTAATACAGGTTTTTTTTTTTTTGAACCGGTATTTTTTTATATAACAGGTGCATGTACCGGTAAATTAAAATTTCTATTTTAAACACTGGTCGGGATATGTTTTCGTGATGCCTCGGAATCATAGTCGGCTGGATCGGAATTTGATTAATCTTTTTGTCTAAGATCATGACGATCAATCATCTCCCTTCATCAAGCAAACATGCCCGCTGCTAATTTGCTATAGAAACTTACTAACAACTAGGGCTAAAACCGACCCAGGTCTGATACATCCGACCCAGAAATTTTGGGACCGTCCTGTAAAAATCATTTGAACCTGCAGATTTTTGATATCAGGACATGTTACACGATCTGCAGCATGTCCTACAGCAAGCATGTCCCGAGCCTTTACGTCAATCCTTTTTTTTTTTTTTTTGTCAATGCACATTACATATTCCATGAGTATTGTGGAGTAGATACTGAGCAAGGCCATTTACCATCAGCAAGCATGTTCCCTTTGCATTTTCATTTTCGACCTCCCACCTTTTCTTCTTTTTTTTTTTTTTCACTAGCGATTTGCCATCAATCTATGCCGATTACAGTACTAAATTTCACCTAGGCATTTTGGAACAAGTCGCCGTGCCAGATCACTTACAAATCTGGCACACCCGACCCAACTTTTCATTTTCAAAATTTTCCCGATTGATGCAAATTTATAGTGCCAAATCTCGCCTAGGCATCGTAGAACAAATTGCTGAGCAATATCATTCGCAAGTCAGCAAACATGTCCCATCCCCCTTTTTTTTTCGATTTATGCAAATTTACGGCGCCAAATATCGCCTAAGCATTGTAGATCAAGTTGCTGAGCAAGATCATTCACAAGTCAGCAAACATGTCCTCTTTTTTTTTCCGAATTTATCAATGTCGATACCAGAGTTGGAAATCTGGTTTGAAATTTATGTTCTCATGAGAACATGTTTATTGGATTTAATGTTCTCAAAAATTTTTTTATGTTCTCAATTAGAAAAAAAATTTTCTTTTACTCTCTTTTTCTCTTTTCTTTCTCTCTTTCTTTTTCTCTTTTCTTTCTCTCTTTCTTTTTCTTTCTCTCTTCTCTCACTTTCTCTCTTCCTCTCTCTCTTTTACTCTCTCCCTTACTCTTTCTCACTTTATCTTACTCTTTCTTACTCTTATTTTTTTTCTCTTATTCTCTTTCTCACAGTTTTACTTTTATACTTTAGTTATTTTTTAATTTTTATTTTAATTAATATATTTAAAAATAAAAAATATAAATTATTTAACAAACTACATAAACAAAGCTAA
>QKWP01002005.1:43728-66475 GCA_003550325.1 Gigaspora rosea | reverse complement strand
AAAAAAAAAACTATATCTTTTCAATACAAATTATCGGGAGAGAGAGAGCAGTACTAAATATCACAATAAATGTTATGGAGCAAGTTGCTGTGCCATGACCACTCGCAAGTCAGCAAGCATGTCCTGAGCCTTTCGTTTTCATTTTCTTCTCTCACCTTTTTTATTATTATTATTTTTTGCTTCTTACTACCATTTAGTTTAGTCAAAAAGGAAAAGACTGGCTTGTTCTTGCGACGGGTGCTGGACATACTGTCGAGCAGAAAATTCAAACGACAAAGAAGACAATAGATCATCAGGTTACTCAAATACTGTTCCCGTCATGAACAAGTCCTGTGACCCCTTGTCACATGGAATGTCCAGTGACTCACAATAATGTACCGCCTTGTGACTCTGTTCACAAGCAGAACATATTTTATCAACTTTTTTTTAAATAAAAATCGCCGTTTCCAGGCAAATTTGCCTGGAAATTTTATTTTCATGGTTAGGTTCATCCGGTCTTGGAAAATCATACTTTAGGGAGCTTTTACTTATTACGATTTGGTATTATAGTAGAATTTATCAAATAATTTAAAATTCCAGGTAGAAAACATTTATTCAATGTGCATATATGTACATATTTGGTCATGTTTTATGCGTCTTTTAGCTCAATGACTACTGGGTCAAATTCGGTATTTTTTTTACTTTAATCCTATAAACTTTAAAGAAAAAATTTGTCAAAATTGGTCTGGTAGTTGTTGAGAAATATTCGTTAAAATTTAAAAAAAAAGCTAAAAACATCTTAGAAAATCAAGACCGCAATTGTATTGTTTTAAAAAAATACAATTGCGGACTTGTTTTTCTAAAATGATTAATGTTTTTTTTAAAATTTTATACGAATATTTCTCAATAACTACTAGAAATTTAGTAAATTTTTCTTTATTTTCATTTACAAGTATATAGGATTAAAATAAAAAAAATTTCATTTTATATTTTATTAGCCAAATTAAATTTGCCAAGAGTTTTGTCAATCATCAATTGTCAAAATTTCATTAATATGAAACCACAGACAAATTGGTTAAATAGAATCATGAGAATAATGGAGATATTGATAGTTTAAATAGTGTGAATAATGCAAACAAAGATATTAGTGAAAATTTAAATATTGTAGAGGATAAAAACAATGATTCAGAAAATTTACCTATTGCATTTCGATAAACATGTCAAAATTTTAAAAAGCAAATAAATAAAGCTTTTATTAATTGATCTTTTTGTTCTATAATTATAATAGTTACATCAAAAGTTTCGTCTATAGTTTTGTCAATAGTTTTGTCAATCATTAGTAGTTTGTCAATCATCAAAGTATCGTCAGACGAAACTATTTCGTTAATTGTAAAATAGTTTCATCTTTAATACTCGCCCTGATGATTTATTAAATGATTAGATGACAAAATCATTTAAGTAAACCGAATTAAACATTATGCTTACCCTAGTGATTTTATTGAATGATTAAATAATTACAGTTAATCATATATCCTGAAACACAATTGTTAAAGTGAACAGAATTATGATAAACTTCATACTTGTTAATCATATACAGTCGCACTCCCATATAAGCACCTCCTATATAAGCACATTTCTTTATAAGCACCTTTATTTCTTGAACAAACTACTATTAAACATATAAAAATTACTCTCTACATAAGCACATTTCTATATAAGAACACTTTTTATCGGTCCTGATGCCGTGATTATATGGGAGTCGACTGTATAAATTTTTTCATACAATTATGTTTTGGGATGAGTTAGTTTGCTTTTTTTGTTAGCTGACAGAAGTCAACAGATAGCTAAGCAGGGATATGCCAGAAACAAACTGGTCAGTCCAAAATACAGCCATTAGCCCTAATCGGAAGCAGATAAGCCAATCTCATATAAATCAGCACATGAAGTCGATTTTTAATTAGTTGCCTATTCAGGCTAGAGTTGGGACCCGAAACCTTTTTGGTCAAATCCGAAAGTTTCGGGTTTCGATTATAGGTATCCGAAACCTTTTTCAAAACTCGAAACCATCTTCTGAAACCCGAAACCTCTTCTGAAACCCGAAACACAAAACCCTACCTGAAACCCTACCTGAAATCTACTCGAAACCTACCCGAAACTCTAAAACTATACACGAAATCTCAAAACCTAAAATTCTGACCGAAAAATGGAAAAATCTAGAATTCAATCAATTTTTTCTTAGTATTTGCTAATATATTCACTATTTTTTATTACAGTTGTTTTCATAATTTCTGGACCACCTAAAAATTTTTTCGTTTCCCGAAACCTCTTCGATCCCGTTCTAAGAATCACCTACCTTTTTGGAAACTATTTCGCTGTGCTTGTAACTTTGATACAGAGACAGCGAAGTAGTTTCCGAAAAGGTAGGTGATTCTTAGAATGGGATCAAAGAGGTTTCGGGAAACGAAAAAATTTTTAGGTGTCCAGAAATTATGAAACAGCTGTAATATCATGTTTTTTTATCTATTACGGAGCAATTGTTTTTGTTCTTGCATTTGCACTTAAGAACATTATACAAACCCGCTTTCAATTCATGAAACATTTGATTGACTTTTTAGCTATGCTCAATAATTTGTATATTTTTGATAATCAAAATCAGAAGCAAATTTGGAAAATTCATATTTCACAATTTAAGAGAACATTAATGATTAACAAATTCTTTTCGTTCTCATCTTTGATAATCAGAGATTATCATATGATCAACCCAATAAAAATCCTATGAAGAAAAATAAAAAATGCCAAAGATTGAGCGAATAGATATGCAAATTTGTATTGGGCCACCGATATTTATGTCTAAAAAAGCATATATTACTATTGGTTGTTATGGCATTTGTAATTTTATTCATATGGATAATCGCATTTATTTATTTTTTTTAATCGTTTGATGTCTTATGATACTGGTGTATTAGTCACATTAACAGATCACAGGATAAACAGTAATTCATAATAGCAGATATTGTCTGGATATAGAAGTACTACATATGCTCAGTGAAGTGCAATATGCGAAGTTCTTTTATGCATTTCCACATTTGCTTCACCATATTATAAAATATAAAATATAAGTTATATATTATAAATTTTAAAAATTTTGAATTATAATTTTATAGTTTTAGGTTTCGGAGTTTCGGATTATAGTTTCGGGATTTCGGGTTTTGGGGTTTCAGAGATTTTTAAAAAAATCTGAAAGGGTTTTGGATTTAGACCTACCCGAAACTGGTTTCAGGTAGGTTTCGTTTCGGGTCGCAACTCTGATTCAGGCACTGTCTAACGCTAATAACAATTGTTAGGATCTGACATAATAAGCAATACGGTATGGACAAATCTTCCAACCATTATAGAATCCTGCCATTTTGTTGCAATTTAAAGCCTCAACTCAAAAGTTAGCCTGCTTAATGCAATGTGGGAGACCACCAGCATCACGAATTCAGCTGATGACATCAATACCAGAACAATTATAGTTGCTATTCCTGGGAGCATATTCTGTCTCAGCTTATGTATTAATTGCACTAATATATGCTACAATTTCTCATTTAATAAAGGTTAATATCTAGTATCATTACCCAACTGACATGTGAATATAAAAATATTATCGTTATGCTATTCACTGTATGGAAACACAATTGTGCATATATGAATGAACAAAAAAAATGCAAAAACCAGTTAGGTAAAAACCTGTTCCTGAAATATTACCATTGTTACTTTAGGCTATTCAGCACTACCATCTTATAAAAGGGCTATTTGACACCTGCAATTTTTTTTATTCCCTAGACCCTTCCTTGTAGTATAGATATAGAAGATATAGATATCCCTTAGTTTGGTAATTGCATAGTATGCAGATTAAGGTATTTGCTCTTTTTTAATCGTTATTCATTTTGTCGCATAAATATTTGCCTATTATTCGACTAGCAAAAAATTTTTGAGCACTATGCGCTTGCCAGGGTTCCTCAAATTCAAATCAAATCAAATATTGGGTCAATTTGAATTTGATCAAATCAAATTGACCCTGATTTGAATTTGATTTGATTCAAATATTTGGATTTGAATTTGATTTGAATTTGAATTTTTAATACTAATTTTCAAATCAAATCAAATATTTGTCAAATCAAATCAAATTTGGCCAGATTTGAATTTGATCAAATCAAATATAGTCAAATTTGAATTTGAATTTGATCAAATATTTTGATTCAAATATTTGAAGATCAAATCAAATTGCGGAACCCTAGCGCTTGCACTGCGCCTAAGCTGTTTTGAAGCACTGCTTCTCCAGCACTTTCGCTACCACTAGCACTTGTGCTATTCAAAGTTAATTCTTTGGTTAACATCACTTTTCTAGGACTCAGGGGAGGAGGGAGGGTGTAAAATGAAATGAACATATGAAACAAATATATAAAAATGAAGAATTTCATTGGTTGATGTAAATCAGGTGACTGGTAAGAGTTATTCAGCGTTTTGATTGCTGTTTATTTTTTGGAGGAGGGGAGACTTCAGCTAGGGGTGATGTTAACTAAAAAATTAACTTCAAATGGCCTTAATATTATATTCCTCTTATAAAAGAAAGGAGCATAAATAAATAAATCTTGGTATATAATTAATTTATTATAAAAAGTATTTTATCTGATAAAAAGAACTTCGTACGTATATTCAATTTTTACAGACAAAATTCTCATGATCTAGTGATCAGATCTGTATTATTTTAAAGTATGTAAGCCAAATTCCTACTGGTTGAAAAATTTTGTCCCAAATTATTCCGTAAAAGCTAAATGTTTATTCAAATTTTTCTTCTTATTAATGCTAGTTTTCTAGCTTTTCACACTCAAACAAAAAGCACTTCAGAAGCTTTTTATTCAGCAGTTTTTTGTTGAATTGTTTTATTGCAAACTGAAATAAACATATATGAAAGGTCAGCAAATTGAAATTAAAATTTTAGCTTTATTTTTTTATTATTTATTATTTATTTATTTATTTATTTTTTTTTAAGTTTTTATTTTTTTTAATTCATTTTTTATTTTTAAATTATAGTATTTTTTTAACTGCGAAATAACGCACATTTATTTCGAGTTTTGGCCTGAATTGATCTTAATTTAGACCAAAATTCGAAACTATACCTATCGCGTTATTTTGTGGTTATGCTGTATTTGTTTTTTTAATTTTTGCCAGGAACATCAAAGAGGAAGAGGTGGGGTAATGTTAACTAAAAGCCTAACTTCAAACAGCCTTAGATAGGTTTTAGGTAGTAATATAATAAGCAAAATTGTTTAAGGCCATTTGAAGTTGATTCTTTGGCTAACATCACTTTTTCAGGACTCATGAGAGGGGGGAAGGGAGTAAAATGAAACGAACATATGAAATGAACATGTAAAAATGGAGCAATTTCATTGGTTAATGTAAATCAGGTGACTGTTGAAAGTCATTAGCGTTTTGATTGGCTGTTTATTTTTAGGGTGAGGAGGGAGACTTCAGCTTGGGTGATGTTAACTGAAAAATTAACTTCAAACAGCCTTAATATTACATTCCTCTAATAAAAGAAAAGAGCAAAAATAAATAAATATTGGTATATAATTAATTTATTATAAAAAATATTTTATTCGATAAAAAGAACTTCGTACATATATACAATTTTTATATGCAAAATTCTCGTGATCTAGTGATCAGATCTGCATCATTTTAAAATATGTATATAGCAATCACAAATTGGAATTTCGGGTTTTCCAAATTTCTATTAGTAGAGCAAATTTTGTTCCAAATGATTCTGTAAAAGCTAAATTTTTATTCAAATATTTCTTCTCATTAATACTAGTTTTCTAGCTCTTCACAATCAAACAAAAAGCACTTCAGAAGCTTTTTATTTAGCAGTTTTTGTTAAATCGATTTATTGCAAACTAAAATAAACATATATGAGAGGACAGCAAATAGGAACTAAAATTTTAACTTTATTTTTTATTAGGGTTTTATAATTTACTACCATGGCGATGTACCGCTACCTCTTGATCAACCAATTAGAATGCAGGATCAGGTGTAACATGAAATCGAAGCGATTACGATTTTTTTTCTAAAGCACAAAATTTTGTCTATAAAATCATCTCTCATGCATTAACAAAAAAAATACCTCTCGAAATTTTGGGTTAGCATTTTTTTGCTAAATTGCTCTACCTAACTTTATCTCTTACCCTAACTTTATCCCACACACCAGATCTTATAGGGTGCGATGTATCACATATGCGAAAAAATCAAAAATTCTTTTTATTATTTATTATTCATTTATTTTTTTTTTGTTTTTATTTTTTTTAATTTATTTTTTATTTTTAAATTATTTATTTTAACCATAAAATAACACACAGAGTTATTTCGAGTTTGGCCTGAATTAATCTTAATTTAGGCTAAAATTCGAACTACACTCATCGCATTATTTTGTAGTTATACAGTATTTATTTTTTTAATTTTTACTGTAAGATATCAAAGAGGAAAAGGAGAGGTGATGTTAACCAAAAGCTTAACTTCAAACAGCTTTAGATAGGTTTTAGGTAGTAATATAATAAGCAAAATTGCCTAAGATCATCAAATTCGTAATTTGATTGGTCAGGTATCAAGTAATTCTGCTCTGCTTTAGATGACCCCCATATATAGAGCTAAGTACATACATTTGTATATACATCAGCTACTAGTAATATCATGCACAAAGTAATAAATTGAATTTATATATTGAATTTGATTTCTAAATAATAATAAATAATATTTCATTATTTTTATTTTTTTTATATGTTCATTTTACCCGGGGGATGGGGGGACCATTTGTGGAGAAGGTGATGTTATCCAAAAAATTAACTTCAAATGGCCTAAGATCATCAAATTCTTAATTTGATTGATCAGGTATTATGTGATTCTGCTTTGCTTTAGACGACCCCATATATAGAGCTAAGTATATACGTTTGTACATGCATCAGCTACTAGTAATATCATGCACGAAGTAATAAATCAATTTATATATTGAATTTGATTTCTAAATAATGATAATATTTCATTATTTTTATTTTTTTTATATGTTTATTTTACTTGGGGGCTGGGGACCATTGGGGGAAGAGGGGTGATTTTAACCAAAAAATTAACTTCAAACAGCCTTAGCGCTTAGAATACCTTCTTTTACAATTGGTTGAAATTAGTGAAACCCAAAATTTTCTAAAAGAGTTAAACCAGAGAATATCAATTACCAAATATGAGCGATGAAACTATTCCAAAATTTACATATAAAGCCAATCAAGATTATCACAAAGCACTAATGATGTCTTCTAAGCACTAACAGACACAAATATAGAAAATGTCTTAATTAGAAATTATACAATTGCCTTGGCAATGCATTATTGCATAATGATGCGATTTTGTCCTATTTTCTTACAGCCCTGTTCTTTATCAAAAATGTGATATATTTGTTAGTAATAATAGAAATTATAGTTGGCGATGAATTATTCTTTGCTTAATTCAGAGCAGAATTAAGTAGAATGAAAAGCTAAAATTTTCCTGATTATAAGGATAATCATCAAAATTTTATTTCTAAATTTTCAAATGTAGAGATAAAAAATACGATTTAATGTTTTGAAAATAGAAATATTGGAATCTACCTTTCTTCAATCACTATTGCTGAAATTTCTAATTTATTCCTTAACTAAAACTTTACAACCTAGATTTTTAATGAATTTTTCAGATTGTAAAGTATATTTTCTTTTAAATTAAAGTAAATTCTGGCATGCACAGTAAAATGCTATTAGATGAAACACTACTGAAGATTGCTTTTATATTACCATATTATTTTTATTATAAATTATAATAGCGATAACAATAGTTATTAGCATAATAATTATTATTTTTTAGCCTATAAATAAAAAAAGCAATTTATATTTATTCCTTATTTATGTAACATCAAATTCTAAATTACCATAGCCATTTTTAATTTTGTTTCCTGCAAATTTAGAATCAACATTATCTAGATCCATTGCAGTAACGAGGATTGGTGATTCATTCTTAATAAAAATTTGTTTCTTCTAATATAAATAGATCTATTAGTATATTATTTTCTTCTTTTTTTTAAACTGAACTGACACTTTTTTATAATTCTAAACATAATGAGGTATGTGTAAGTTCTATTTTTTTTAGGCTTTCACGTGCCCAATATTTGCCACTATTGCATTTTACACTATAATCCATGATCTTTACCCTTCTATACCTTTTTTGGTTGTATTTTTAGAGAAACATTTATTGTGCAAATTATTGGTTTGCACACGTTATGATTTGTGCATTTTTATTGCTCATTAAATTTATGAAGGCATTAGAATTATAATTATAATAAGGAGTTTCAGAATTAAAAGTCACATAGCTGGTTTCAAACTTTGAAATCTGAAAATGAAATTGGAGTTATCTTTTGATAAAATAAGCAAACATTATTTGATAACAATCGAAAGAATATTTGTTTAAAAATAAAATGGACAAAAACTAATTTAACATCAATATGGCTATTTGTATAACATGTAAATAAAATAATTTTTATCTGAAATAAATAAAATTTTTACTAATATTAGAGTTAGGGTAAGGCCTGGGACGGGATAGGTGCATTTTTATACCAAAATTTCATGAGAAATTTTTTTATTAGAGCCCAAAGATAATTTTATAGACAGAATTTCAAGATATTATTAATTTTTTGTTTTTTAGTTTTTTTTGTTGTACAAAAATAATTGGTATATAATTTACAAAGTGCATTTAAATCAATGTTTTGATTGGCGTTTATATTTGTTTTGTGTAACTAAGTGTTAATACACCTAGAAATTGCCAAATAAAATAATCAGAATTTATAAAATATTGAATTTGTAAATACACAAATGATTTAATTCGAAATCAAAAACTTGAACCTTAGATTTGAAACCCCTAATGTAGAATTTTACACAAATAGCTGTTTTTTAGAAAATTTTTAAGATATAATCAATTTTATGTTATTTCTGATCATGTAATTGTGTTATATTCACTTGATCATAATTGAATCATTGATCACAAAAAAAAACCAGGAACGGATATATATATTTTAATTATTTACAATTGATAAATTATACTTACGATAGATTATTTAATTATATATATATGTATTTTTTAATGATGTAAAAACTATAGATTGTATTCTCATAAATCTATTGTATATTACTTTGATTACTTTAATGTCACTCTCTAATATCATATTCATAATGTCTTGCTGTATCCATAATGCCACATCTCTATAATGCCTATTAACATCTATTTAAATCGATTAATTGATTTTAACTTATTGAACACTAATAATAATACAAATGCATTTTATGATATCAGCTAAAAGCTTTATTATAAGCAAGTTGCTTTAAAAATTAAAGATTTATTTTGTTTTTAAATAGTTAAAATAATTGCTATTCGAGCATTATTTTAAATACAATTTATTGCATAGGTGCAGCTACTATAAGCTTTTCTATTTTTTTAGGATACAAAGCTAATAAATATTATTAGTGAAGAACTAGGATAGTAACTATATACTTGAAATTTCCCTTTAAAGCTACAGGTATCGTATTAGTCATTAAGAATATAAATCTAGCTTGATTTGAAATTACATCTTATTATCTATAAATGCCAAATTCTTAGAATATTAATAAATTAATAAATGTAAAAGACATTATAAATGGATTATATCCTATTGTTCTATATCCCAACTTGAATTATATCCTCTATATCCCAGATTTAAGCAAGATAAAGTCCTTTTTTATATACAGTATATTTTTTATATATTTTATATATTGAATTATATTGCTACCTTAGTTATATCTCTAAAAAATACTTTGGATAAAAGGGTGGCAATCATTTCACTAACAATTACTTCATAGATACCACATTTTACTAACAATTATTTACTGACAAGTTCATTTAATCAATAGTTTATTTCACCAAAGCTCATTTCACTAACAAAGTAAGTATGGTCATTGTTATTAGGATCAGGTCAAAATTGGAATTAATAGTAGTGTTCTTTATAAAAAAGACTTGTTAGTAAATAAGCTTTGGTGAATGAACTGCCAGTAAAATAAACTTGTTAGTTAATAATTGTTAGTGAAATAAAGTATTTATAGGTAATTGTCAGTGAGTTTGCCAGAGTGGCTTCAAAATTCACTAAATGACAAATATCATTGCCAAAACATCAAATTACTATTTGTTAAATAATCAAAATCTCTCTTATAACTATCTAATATTATTCTAAGTTAATAGTTCCTATATAACAATAATAAAGATTTTGTTATTTGGCAAATGGTAATTGGATATTGCAGCAATGTTATTTAGTCATTTAGCAAATGTTGGAGCTGCCTTGGCAAACTTATTGTCTGTAAAATAATACAGACCCAGGCAAATTGTAATATAATTCAGGTAAGATTATTATATAGTTTATGAGCTTTCTAAATATCCTATTATATATAAAGTTAGAGTATGCTTATTGGCCTATTATAATATTGTAAAATTTGTACTTAGGTATTCTTATGTTCACTATTGACATATTATAAAATCATTATATAATGTTTTAGATAATATGTTTTTGTTTTTTATGTTTATATCCATATAAAAAAGTCAATTCTTTTTTTTTTTTTTTACAAATGCAACCTTGTGTTATTTTTTTATTGTTTAGTAAAATAGAGTAAAACATTATTGTTCACAAAATCAATGAACTAAATAAGGGAAGTTTGTTTAGACTACTTTATTTGTAGCTAAGATTTGGCTAAATCAAAAAATGAAATTCTCACTAGACTTCAAAAATTTTGTTCAGAAAGATCCAACCTAACCAAAACAGCCAAGGTAGATTTAATGCTATGAAATTATGAAGCTAATAGTTTTCAATATACAGAATATTATAAACACAGTATAATTTGGAATATAGTAAATCTTTAGTTGTTAGTAGTAGCAGACTTGTATATAGTGTTCAGACCCGTCATGAAAATCCCAACCCGGGTCACCCGCGGGTGGGTCATCTGGGTGATCCGGGTGAACACTAGGTAGTAGAAAAAATCCCACCATGGGTCACCCGCGGGTGGTAACATGGGTCACCCACAGGTGGTAACACAGGTCACCCATGGGTGGTAACACAGGTCACCCGGGTGATAAAAAAATTTTATAGTCTAAAAAAAAAAAAAAGAGGTTTTTTTTTTATAAAATTTTTTTATCACCCGGGTGACCTGTGTTACCACCCACGAGTGACCCGTAGTGGGATTCTTTCTACTACACTACCCGGTGTTCACCTGTATGACAGGAATGGTAAATGACCTGGTCATTTTCTAATTTTTCAAATGACCTAAAATGAACTCAAAATGACCAGTCATTTGAAGTCATTCAAATTTTGGGTCATTGGAAATGACTCGTGACCTAATGACTATAGTCATTTCCAAATGACCCAGGTCATTTGGTCATTAGGTCATTTTGTATAGAGTTGACATCCTAACAACTATGAAAAACTTGTATAATGCATGTTTTAAATAATATATATGTTCGCATCATTTTTCGTTATTAATTAACATGCCATTTGTAAATTCGAAAATGATTTATATCATTTTGTAATTTTTTTGACTAATGTTTTTTTTAATCACTTCATACCTAAGCTTATGATTCGATTGGAATATCACTTTACAGCAGGTATGGAAATGACTAGTCATTTAGCCAAAATACAAATGGCAATCATTCATCAAATGATGAGGGGTCATCAGTTATTACCATGTGTAATAATTTTTATTAGCAATGTTTCATTTTACGGAGAACAATAATCAATTTGATTGGCTAAAATATTGGATAATCAATTAAATGACCTTCTTAAGTTATTTGGGCCATGAAATGACCAATAATTGGTCATTTGTCATTTGAGTCATTTGGGTCATCTAAAGTTATTTACCATCCCTGCTGTATGACCTGGGTGATCCAAGTTGGGATTTTCATGACAGGTCAGAACACTACTATATATATAGTTTATAACCAACTCATACGGGTCACCCATGTAGATAACCCACAGGTGACCTGTGGGTTAACCCACGGGCAGTGTTGTACATGGGACAGTTGGGACATATGTTGGGACATTTTGGGACATTCTGGGACAATTTTATAAATTGAAATTACTTAAAATTTTATTAAGATAATCTAATTAAATTTTTTTAAAAATGTGTTCAGCACCTAAAAAAATATATAATTATATATTTTTTTAAATTAATTTATTAATTATTAAGGCTTGGGACATAGTTGGGACACTTGGGACGCTGGGACGTTGGGACGTTGGGACATGGCAAAAAAAGGCTGGGACAGTGAAAATGTACAACACTGCCCACGGGTGACCCGCAGGTTGACACATGGGTAACCCGCGGTTTGACCACTCGGGTGGGCCATAATTCGACCCGGGTCACCCACCCACCTGCGGGTGACCCAGGTGATACCTACTCAGGTCCAAACACTACTTGTATAGGCACGTAATGTTGTTAATTTATTTAAAGATCATCTGTTTATAGATATTTTGGTTTGGTAATTGATTATATAGGATAACTATTACATGTTGGTCAATTTTATTCAATTGAATTTATACAGTTTAGAATACTTTTACAACCCTTAATAGTAAATTTTTTTAAAAAAATTAAGAACTGGTTAAAATACTTCCAAAAATTTTTGCAAGTAAAACTTCAAGTATTTTGTATATAGTATAACCTCTCTATAATCACACTCCATATAGTCACACCTTTACATAAGTACCTAATATTGTGCACTAAACTAAATATAGTAAAAAATATTATTATAGTCACAAATTATCTATTATTGCAATTACAAAAAATTTTGATTTTTTATTATTTTTATTAATAATAAACTCTTGTTTTAATTACAAAATTGAACTAAATATGGATTATAATATCTGATTGGCCAATATTCATATTCATTATTTAAAATTTTTATTAAAATTCTTAAAGGTTTGATAGCAAATAACTTTTAATATAGTGGCCTAATTTGAATGAAAAAACTATCTTAATGAGTGATTTTATTAAGCCCTAAATTGTTAAAATCCAATAACAAGTTTCTTGATTACTTTACATATTTAAAAATTAATTAAATTTAAACATCTAAGTAAAATATTCTTTATAATTTTAGCATTTTTTGTAACTAGATTTGGATGATTTTAGACTCTTTAGAATTGTTTTATTAAATCAAATACTCTGGTAGTTATTTTATCCAAATTGGACTACTGGATCAAAAGTTATTCTCTATCAAATATTTAAATTTTTTAATAGCTTTTCAAATATAAAACCCCAAAATATATCTAATATAAATAAATTAGGTTAATTATAAAATTACTAAAAATAGAAAGAGCTGCAAAAATCAAAAATAGGCAAAATTACTATAATAAAAAAGATCTGTATAAAAAATACTAAAAATAAGCAAACTAATACTTACTGATCTATGTACTGTAAATTTTGAAGCAAGATATTCTTCTTAATCAGTACCCCTTAATTTGTACTGGGTACATTTTAAGGTTATTTAACATGGATTTTGTAAAAGACCCAGATACAAATTAAAACTAAGTAGATCTTTTTTTTTGCTAAGGTGAGTATGGGTATTATAGTGCAGATAACTTTTATAGCTGGTATCACATGATCTAAGGATCAGAATTGAATATTTTTGGCATTATTCAATTCATTACATCAAAACAAATTGAATAGTACCAAAATCATTCGATTCTAATCACTAGATTACACGATATTGCAAATTAAAATAAAAGCTAAAAAATCAACAAATTATTATACGTGTACCAATTATGACACACACATGATATATTGTAATCTAGTAATCAGAATCGAACGATTTTGGTATCATTTAATTTGTTTCAATAAGATGAGTTAAATGGTACCAGAATCATTTTATTCTAATAACCATTTCACAAGTTACAAGCAATAAAATATTAAATTTTAAAAGACTTAAAAAAATAAAATTGATGCATTGTTAGAAAATTTTTATTAAGTAAATCGACCTTCAATTAATAAACCAATTTTATTCTTATTATATCTTCTACTTATTTTTAAATTTTCATAAAAATTGGATAATTTTTTATTAATTGACTTTTATAAAATACGTTTTTGTACCCAAAGAATCTATTATGATGCAATACGTTTTTTTACAAATGACTATTAGTAAAAAATTATTTGATTTTTATAAAAATTTAGAGATAAGTAGAATTTATTATGAAGAACAAATTCGTTTTAATAATGAAGATCAATTTACTTAATAAAAAAGCCACTATTAACATTCTACAAGTAGATTTTTATTAATAAAAATTAAAAATTTTATTTATTTATTTAGACATCAATATCTTATGATCCAGTGATCAGAATCAAATGATTTTACTACCATTCAATTCATCTTATCAGTACAAATCCAAATGGTATTAAAATTATCCAATTCTAATTACTAAATTACAAGATATATATGTGTGTCATAATTGGTAGTGCACCACAATACCCATATCCACCTTAATACAAAACTTTTTTTTATTTAAATTTTATCTTGCAAATATTGTACATCATTTTTGCAATCAGTATAAAATTAATTGATAATCCATTTTCGAACAAAAGAAAAATATATAACTATATATAGTAAATCGTACGCACATGACTATGAGATTTACTATGATCTAAAAATGCCATTTCATTTTTTTTTTTGGTGTTAAGGTGAGGTCTTGCCTCTGGTCTTTATTAAATATATATTGATTATTACACATTGCTGCTTTTACAATCTTTATACTTATCTACTAAGTAACGAGACTTGGACTAATTATCCATGACCTAAACCTACTTGAGCCTACCATATTCCATTTATATAGCTGACCTGGTTTTTGTATGTCTCTTCCCAGCTGCCGATTAGTTTCATATATATGCCACTTTACCCACATTTCATAGTATTGTCACTTCCAATTTGGTGTATGTAGTTCCAGGTAGGCGCTTTATGCTTCCAAATTGGTACACCCAAAGTTCCTTACTAGCGTACTTCTTGGCCATGCAGCTGTCTCTACCATATTGGTAAGTATCTCAAGCCTGTATGCTGCTGCAACTAGCCAATTTTCTTGTGACTTCGGGACCCAGGATTTAGCATTCTGAGTTCAAAAATATGTGAACGACTGTACTTCCCGCTATGGTGACGAGGTATTCAGGCATGTCTCGGCAAGGCTTCCAGTACCAAGCATAGTTGGATGGCATTATGGGGCGGCTGGCTGACCCAACTTACATACCACTACATGCACTTGTATCAGGTATACCCGTATTGGTAGTTCCAAATCCTTTTAACGTCCTAAGACTCTCATATGAGTGCGCCCAGAGCTCCGTTGGGTCTTAACACGTACATGCCTCCATGCTTACACATTCATTGGCCAGTAAGTTCCGTCTGCCCTTACAGGTTCATTCCGATCCCTGGTACTCACAGCTAACCTTCTTTCAACCTTTACTGACCCTCCCAAACTACCAAACAAGTTAGCCCAGAAGGATTGGTCGGTCCGGCTTTATGTGCCTGATAGACTCCCTCTCCTTAGTACCTAATTCCGAAACATAGGTCCTTTTCCTCTAGTACTACTCTGACAGCCAGGTTGGTATCCTCTCTTGCCATAGGGCTTTTCCCGTATGGTACTTTGGTCTTCAGCTGAAATTCCGGTCTTCAGTAGTACCGTTGAAAGATAATCCTTACCTTCTTGCTCGGGACTTGCCAAACGGGTTTCAATTAATCTGGTCCCTTGGATTTGTCTGTGTAACTTACACAACTGTGCTGATGCTCCCATTCAAGATGGTGGTACCAAGATTACAGGTAATATATCTGACCGATCGATGAAAAAATATTACCATAACACAGGTCTATTTTCAATTCGTCTGCAGTAGGATTTGAACTCTAGACCTGTCGCTTGGGGTGTGACAACCAGACAGCTTCTCTATGTCGCCACACCCTTAAAATGCTATTTCATGTAAACAATAGTTTGTTTATATTATTTGACAAATCATTTTATGGCGATATCTCTGCATCTACTAAATGGATTTTAATGATATTACTACATTAGAGTCAGAAAATGATGTTCTACAAGTTCCTTAGAAATTGAAAATATATTTACTTAGTAGAAAAATGTCTTCACTTTGTCATGAAGTAGTATTTGTGACTTAGCAATTTTATATAGTAAATCATATAGATCTGCATGCTATAATTTACTATGTATAGCTCACTCATATGGAAATGAATTATCAATTAATAAACTTAATAATTTATTTTTGTAAAGAAAAAATAATTTATAAAGACTATTTGGTTTTTTTTAAATTACGAGTGTTATTGTATTTACTTTTCCAACTGCTAGTTAACAACGATAACTTAATAAATAGGTTTTGCAAAGGTTTCTGAATAACTTTATGCCAGTCACTAGATTACAAGATTTTATAGATTTCCTAGATTTCATAACTAGAATCAATTGCTTATGACTATAATGATACTTTAGTGTTCTTTTATGATTTTTCTCATACTAACTCTATATAAATTCCTAGCTTTTGGGCTAATTCATAATCAAAAAGATTATTTTCTCATTGATAATAGCTTATAGCTTGGCATAATTTATACTTGGCTTTTTTAGTAGAATAAGTGTTTTTTGGCAAAATATAATTTATCTAGTATGGTTAGGATCTGATAATTTTTAACATGCTGCTTTTAACTTGCTTCAGAGGGAAAAAGGAATTATTATTACTTGTATTACTTTTTTACGAATACATTGACAATTAAATTACTTGTATTACTTTTTTACAAATACAATGACAATTAACTATTTACAAAAAATCAGTTTGGAATAATAAAAATTATAGTAAAGTATATAGAGATTGATCAAAGATGAAATCAAAGGTATATTTAAACAATAGTATTGTCTTTTGGTATTCACAGCAGAAAAACTAATCTTTTTTAGATCTCTACAGCAACAATTTTTATCAATTTTTATCATATTTCAATGCTTTAATATATGGGTTTCATGATCAAATAGAAATGAAATTATAATAAAACAAGAAATGGTAAAATTGATCAAATCTTATAACACATGATATATATTAAATTTTAATTCATCAATAAATATGAGTCTGTCTATTTCAATTACTATTCCATTTTCACAATGATATTTTATAACCATTCCATTATATGGTTATGCCAGATGATTTTTGATATATACAAAATCATATGTTTTATTGATGTGGCTAGTGAACCTTAAAATTTGACTTGGCTAATTCAACTATTAATTCAGTTTTTAGCTAGGGCCAATTTTCTTTAAAGGATCCAATTATTCTAGCAATATAGCTATTAATACAAATATACCCTTATACGATACAATTGGTTAGCTTTGTATACATGCGTTATTTTCTAAAAAAACTTTATGACCCTGATTGCTAAAATTATTGATAATTTTAGCAAGGTTTTATTCTTCTATGAAAACTATTCTGGAATTTTATGTTAAAAACTTAATTTGAGACTGAGTAAAGAAAAGATAAAAATCTCAAATTATCATCCATTACAAGTGTCTGTACCTTTTACCATTCATTTTGTTCATGTGATGTAAATAATATATACTTTTTTTAAATGGTTGCTATTTCAAATTATAGACTGTGAGAATATTATACGATGAATAGTGAATGTTTACTCGCTTGCTTGACAAGTATGAGTATAGGAATATTATGTTGTTTGACTGAATTTTAAACTTAATCAAGTATTAAAAGTTTATCAATCAAAAAACTTGTTATATTAACAATTAATGTAGTTTACAAAACCCAAACAGTCTATTTTAAATGGTTTAATATCTGTTATAAGAATTTATCTTTTAAAGGTATATTTTTGAATACTTTGATATATATTAGCATAGCGACTAAAGATGGATGTTATCCTGCTCCAACTGGTTAGCTTGTACTTAAACCTAGTAGAAACTCTGTTTGGAGCATATTTAAATAAATCTAATTTTTTGAACTCATTTTATATAAATGCATTAATAATTATACTTGTATGAGCAGTTTATAAAACCTGCTATCGCTATTATCTACTTTTTTTGGTGATTATATCACTATTACTTTTAAAAAAAATTAAACTGATTAATTATCATTACCTGTTACATTAAATTAACTTTTAATTTAAAAAAAAGAAAATTGATTTTTGTTTGTTATAAGGTAGTAATTTTTTATTTGTTATTAATTATTTTTCAAACAAGCAGTCAAGAAGTAATTAACTTAAGCCATATTAAATTAAAAAAAAAACAAAAAAAATTTTGTTTATCATAAAATAGTAATACCAGGAACTGAGTACAAAGTACATAGTGAATAGTTTACAGGCATTTGAACTGCTGTGTCTCTTTTGTATCTGATTGGTTAATCTATCCTTGTGACTTCTGAATGTATTTTTATATTTGAACATACTCTATGGAGCTTTGATTTACTGTATCGCATGCAAAAAAAAAAATAAAAACTTATGCAAAACTGGGTTAACCTGTAATTTACTGAAAATTCACTTTTTGTTCCTGGTTTTGCGTGACAACTTCACACAGTTACTTATTTTTTTATTTGTCATATCACTTTATATTAATTAAAAAAAAAAGCCAAAAGAAAATTGATTTCTTTTCTTTATGAGATAGTAATTTCATTATAATGATATCCAAATTAATACAGTATTGCTATCAAACTTGTTTGGAGCATAATTCAGTTCTATTGGGTTCAGTTCCAAACAAAGTCGAACTGAGTTTCAGTAAGCAGAATAGTATCCCTAGTAGTGACTATATATCATTGATGCTGCAGAATAAATGCAATTTGAAAATCAACATTTTTAGCATTGCTGTTCTATCTTGTTATAGGTAATATCAAGTGGCTGAAATCAATAAAAAATCATTATAGAAGCAAGTATTATATTGGATATGAAGATATAACATTTTTATCTATATTCACATATCCTTGATTCGCTATAAAAGAGGGGCAAAAAAAATTATATAATGCACTTATCTGAACTTTCTATATGTATTCACACATGAGATGCAAAAAAAAATTATATAATATATTCATACAAACATACAATTTTTACAGCTAAAATTCTCATAATCTTGTAATTGGATCTGCATCATTTTTGTAGCAATTACTTCATTTCTGTATAAAACTTTCATACCAAATATGGAATATAAATTTGTATTAGTATTATTTTGAGTACAATTAAAGTTGTTAGTAGAGTAGGACCCCAGACATCTCTCATATAGGTCATAACTGATCTGCATGAATTTAGACATTTTTGCTACCCCTAAAATCAAGTAAATTTGCTAAAAGTTGGATTATTATATATAAATTTTATAGTAATTTGCTAAAAACTTAATTATAACATCTAGTATCAGGTAAATAAATATAGAGCAAATTTTTTAAAACTGTAATAGCTATTAAAACCCTTTTTATTTGAATTTTATAGATCCATAGAATTCAAATAAAAAAATTTTCATCAAATTTGATCAAATGGTTGATGAGATATCTTTGATCAAAGTTTTAGAGAATTTCAAAACACATATCATATAACAGATATGTTTAAATTTGTTGACAAATCTTTGATTAAGGATATTGCAACTACCTGATCAAATATGATAAAAAAAATTTTTAATTATTCTATGGATCCATAAAATTTACATAAAAAAATTTTCATCAAATTTGATCAAGTGGTTGCAGATATATCCTTGATCAAAGTTTTGTCAAAAATTTAAACGTATCTGTTATATGATATGCGTTTTGAAATTCTCTAAAACTTTGATAAAAGATATCTCTGCAACCACCTGATCAAATTCGATAAATTTTTTTTATTTGAATTGTATGGATCCATAGAATTCAAATAAAAAAATTTTCATCAAATTTGATTTGGTGGTTGCAGAGATATCTTTGATCAAAGTTTTAGAGAATTTTAAAACGTATATCACATGACAGATATGTTTAAATTTTTGACAAAACTTTGATCAAGGATATCTCTGCAACCACTTGATCAAATTCGATGAAAATTTTTTTATTTAAATTTTATGATCCGTAGAATAAGTAAAAAAAAATTTAATCAAATTTGATTAGGTGGTTGCAGAGATATCCTTGATCAAAGTTTTGTTAACAAATTTAAACATATCTGTCATATGAACATGTTTCAAAGATATCTCTGCAACCACCTGATCAAATTCGATGAAAATTTTTTTATTTAAATTCTATGGATCTATACAATTCAAATAAAAAAATTTTTTCATCAAATTTGATCAGGTAGTTGCAGAGATATCTTTGATTAAAGTTTAGAGAATTTCAAAATGCATATCACATGATAGATACATTTAAATTTTTGGCAAACCTTTGATCAAGAATATCTCTGCAACAACTTGATCAAATTTGATGAAAATTTTTTTTATTTAAATTTTATCGATACGAAGAATAAGTAAAAAGATTTTCATCAAATTTGATCAGGTGGTTGTAGAGATATCCTTGATCAAATTTTGTCAACAAATTTAAATGTATTTATTATGTGATACACGTTTTAAAATTCTCTAAAATTTGATCAAAGATATCTTTGCAACCACTTGATCAAATTCGATGAAAATTTTTTTATTTGAATTCTATGTATCCATAAAATTCAAATAAAAAAATTTTCATCAAACTTGGTCAAGAACTTGTAGAGATATCTTTAATAAAAGATTCTTCTATTTCTATAAAGTATATTATAAAGAAGCTGTGCCAAATAAAAAAGCTATTATGGAATTGATATTTAACCAAATAACTTAAAATTTTAGAAAGCAAAATTTTAGCCTATTCTATATTGATTATATTAGTGCACAGTAACTTGTTTCATTTGAACTTGTAAAAATCTAGCCTGTAATGATAAATATTCTGTTTTTATCAAAATTGAAAATTTTAGAAAATCCTGAATCTGGAAGCAAATTGTAAAATTATCAAACTTCATCAATATTAATCTGTTTTTAATAAAATTTTAACTGAAGACTCTCTAATACCTATTCTATTAACTTACTAAGTCACGTTTTGGAGGTTTTATTGAGCAAGTGCTTCTAGAAGCATTTGAAGTTTAGGGAAAAACTTGCGAAAACATATGTGTCAAAATTTACAAAAATGTTAATATCTTTATGAGTTTTCAATATTTTTTCTGAAATTTGAGATTCTATTAGTCCATAATATGTGCTACAAGTCTAGTTATAAATTTTTTTTTAGTTAGCATAGTAAAATTTATTGTAAATTATCGCTAAACAGTGGGTTATTTTGAAAAAGCAATACAAAGAAGCGCGTTGAAATTGTTTACAGGAACTTTCATCAAAGATATCTTCACGAGTTCTTGACCAAATTTGATGAAATTTTTTTATTTTAATTCTACGAATCTATAAAATTCAAATAAAAAAATTTTATTAAATTTGATCAAGAATTCATAAAGATAATATTAATAAAAGTTTTTAAAAGTTAAAATATTTAAGTGACAAAATCGAGGTGATCTACATGTACCAAGGTGCAAATAGCAAAAATCCATAGTGCGAATAGCAATTCTCTTATATAAATTAAAAAAAATAAATAAAATAAAAAAATAAAAAATTAAAAAATTAAAAAAAAAGAATTAATCTAGCATTCACTAGTGGTGAAATTCACTAGTGATTATCCATCTATACATAATTATATATAGCAAAACAAAAAAAAATTAAATCTCTTTAATATTAGGGTAAGGGTAAGAACTGGGATGGGCAGAGAGTATAGTTTATACCAAAATTTTACGAGAAATTCTTTTTTTGTATAAAAAACAGTAGTTTCATAGACAAAATTTTTAGTTAGAAGCGATTTTTTAAAAAATTCTTATTTTTGTTATACAAAATTGTTTTGCATATTACACCTGATATTTAAATCTAATTGGATTGGTGAAATTCACCACTGGTAAGCATTAAACTAATCCAAAAAAAAATAAAAAAATAAACAAATTAAAAAAATAGAAAAAATAAAAAAATTAAAAAAATTAAAAAATAAAAAATAAATAAAAATAGAAGTTTGCTATTTATCACCACCGGTGATCATCACCAGTGTTCAATTTACCAATTAAAATTCAGGATCAGTGTAACATATAGATCAATTTTTGTGTACAAAAACAAAAAATTTTTAAAAAATTCCTAAAATTGCTTCTAACCTAAAATTTTGCCTATGAAACTACTTTTTTTTATACAAAAAAAAAATACCTCATAAAATTTTGGTATAAACTATACTCCTGCCCCATCCCAGTTCTCACCCTTACCCTAATATTAAAGAGATTTAATTTATTTAGTTTGTTTTGTTTATTTTGTTTCATGCATTGTAGATCACCGGTGATGATCACTAGTGGTGATTTGTAGTAATTTTCATAAAAATAAAAATAAAAAATAAAAAATTAAAAAGTAAAAAAATAAAAAATAAAATAAAAATAATTAAAAAAAGAAATAAATAAAAACAAAAAAAAATAAAAAAAATTAGAAAAATTAAAAAAATAAAAAATTAAAAAATTAAAAAATTAAATAAAAAAAAAATAAAAAAATAAAAAATAATTAAAAAAATAAAATAAATAAAAACAAAAAAAATAAAAAAAATTAAAAAAATTAAAAAATTAAAAAATTAAAAAAATAAAAAATTAAAAATTAAAAAAATAA
>QKWP01002005.1:15015-40480 GCA_003550325.1 Gigaspora rosea | reverse complement strand
AAACCTTCTATTCGATTTTCAAAATCAACTAGGAAGAACTGAATTAAATTTTGACGTTTCTCCACCCAGATCTATATTTACTTTAGGACCTGAACAATTAGCTGATACTGGTGTTTGTTCTTCCACTAATACTTAATACCAATCCCTCCAAGCCTTGCACTCCCTTCTTCACCTATCTCAGAAATTCTATATCATTATACTCGAGAAACTACTCCTCCTCCACAAAATCGCTTCTTTCGCTATTTACAACAAACCTTTTTTCCTGCTCGCACAACTGTTCCTCCACCTCCTCTTGTAACTGAATATTACCCAACTGTTAATTTAGATATAAACATTACTCCACGCCATACACCTCTATTACTTAATACCCCTCCTCTTAACGACCAAAATTTAATTGACCCTCTCGACCATTATATTCCAAACCAAGACGCTACTATTGTTAGAGCTGACTCTCCTCTACAATTCGAGAAAATAAATTTACAATTTCTTGTTGAAGAATTAAGCCCTATCTTACCTCCTAACCAACCAGAAAATCTAATGGGTGATCAAGCTTTACAAGCTGCTGCGCAGGCAATAACTGATCTTGCCAATGCCCTTAGGCAAGGCTCTAAGAAAACTCTTATTACTGTTGCAGATTTTTACAGTGACAGAACCCAAGACCCTGCTGACTTGCTGAAGAAATTTCGAAGAGCTGCTATTGCTAACCGATGGAGTGCTGAACGGAAACTTCAACTTGCTCCTGTGTACCTTAAAGGTGTTGCTCTAGACTGGTATACCTCTTTAAACCCGGTACCCAATGCTTTTAATTATGACCATAACCATGACTGAAGTTTCTAGCATCTTTTTAAGTCACTTTTCTATACTACTAAGCAAAAGGCCCTTTGGCAAAAACAACTTTTCGAGATTAAGCAAGGACCCACAGAGACTGTGGATGGATATGTCAACCGATTTCGTACATTGCAAAAGAAAGTGGACCTAACTGGTGTTTTTCCCGCTAACTTTGTTAAACAACTTTTTATCCAAGGCTTACGTCCTGAGTATGCAGTTAATGTTCAAGCTGCTATACCTAATACCCTGGCCAATGCTATTGAAGTAGCCCTCCGCTAGGAAACTGGAAAATTAATGACGACCCCTACTACCAATACCGACCAAGCTATTCAACAACTTACAGACCAAATTGCTAAGCTTAGTATTAATTTAGCCCAGACACAGACCACACCTACCTCTTCTGTTAATTATGCTGACAACCGTGCCCAAACCCCTCGAATGAAAGAGCCTCCTATCTGCTATTATTGTGGACGCACTGGACATTTTATTCGTGATTGCAATAGTAGAAAACAGGACCAACGACAAGGATCCAATTCTCGTCGTAATAATAATAACAATAACCGGAACAGAAATAACAACCAAAATAGGGACCGAAATGGTCGCTCTTCTGATCGCTATTCCAATAACAGAGACCGTTCTCGCAGTCGCAATAATTCTCGTCCTAGAAGCCAATCTAGAGATAATAATTATAGAAGCCGAAATAATGATAACTATCACTCTTACCAAAACTCCTCTAATCGATCTCCTTCGCCTTATCATCGAAGTGTTAATTATCTTACACAAAATCAGACTCAGACACCCTCTCTTACTGCTAGCAAGTGGAAAACGCTACTCAATAATCCATCTATCCGAGGTGCCTTGGCTACTCACCTGTATGAGGAAGCCAAAAATGCCAACCTTGTTCAAACCCCTGCGTATACTACACCTGTCAAATGTAATGTCTCTCTTCAGAATAAACCTTACCAAGCTATTATTGATAGTGGTGCTTCAGTTAGCATGATTGCTCACAAGGCAGTCAAAGAACTTGGATTGACTATTGAAAAGGCCTCTAACAGCCTTATTGTTCCTGCAGTTGGAACTTCCACTCGGCCTTTAGGGATTATAAAAGACCTGCCAATTGAAATTGATCACATTACTATCCCTCTTACTGTAGAAGTAGTAGACACTACTTCTTACTCTCTTCTATTAGGCAATGACTGGAATCAAAAAGTGGAAGCAAATTATAATTGGAAAAATGGTTGTTATACTTTTAAATGGAAAAACAAGAAACATACTATCCCTACTACTTATGAAAGTAACCAACCTCTACCCAGTCAACCCACTGTGACTGCACCAGATGAATTAGACCTTTATGAACCAGAATACTTATATCCTCGAGAAGCTTATACTTTTGATTGAGAAGACTCAGACCAATCTCTCTCACCAGAAGAAAATGAATGGACCACTTATCATTCTCGCCGTAGAAACAGAAAAGCTCCTAAACAGCGTGTCTGTGGAAATTGTGGTTCTCCTGACCACCTCTTTGCAAATTGTCCTACCAACCAATGTAATCGATGCCAGGAATTTGGCCACATCGCTGTTAAATGCCCTAAACAAGCCCCAAGACGTACTACCTGCCCTACTTGTCATGACTCCAACCACCTATATAGGGACTGCCCCAATAATGTCTGCAGAGGATGCAGTACATTAGGACATATTGAAGCCTACTGTCCTCTTGTCACTTGGAAAAGACAAAACTTGTTTATCAGTGTGGATGCACTCTTTATCAAGTTGATAGTAATCGTCTACCTAACCATAGTACTCGCCATACTTACCATTGTTATCAATGTAAAGTTCCTAACAGACCTAAAGTCCTTAGACTTCTTGAAGAGAAACTTGTATGCCCTGGATTCTATTCTGACTTTCACTGTACTCTAGACAGAGAAGACCCTAGAAGTATCCATTTCTTCACCCAAGGTGAAGGACGTAGAATGTTTGTTAATTGCAAAGTATATAATAAAGCGGATACAAGACCTAGAATGTGTCAATTAGATAGTCTTCGGGAAGAATTATGGTTTTGTGAATTGGAACACCTCTATACATACAAGGCTAGCCAGGATATTCAGTATAATCCTAACTATAACCTCTGGACCCGAATCAAACATTATACTGAATCAACAAAGAATGCCAGATACCAATATGAAATGAACCAGACCAGAATTTACCGACTTGCAAAGATTCTTTTGGATGAAAATGACCAAACCATCGCCCAGGCTTTAGAACCTCTAACCTCTGACCACATAACTCAACCTTGGAGCTATGAGGAAATGCAACTTATTTTGCAAGCTGAATCAGACCTATTATCAGAAAATAATATTGACCCGCTACAAGCAATTTTAGATGAATCCTTCGACACTAGCCACCCAGACTATGACCAGAAGTATGCCCTCGCTGTACTTCGAAGAAACTTTATAGTTCCTGTTGAACTCTGCTAGGAATGTCTACATGTTAAACACCAAGAGGAATTGAATGCAAATCAAGAATATTGTGATGGTTGCAAACTTCCAGACCCAGAAATTTACTCTCCACCTGCTGAAGAAATAATTAAGGAAATTGATGATGTTTCACAGTTTTATCAGCTTCAACTACAAGTACAGCAACAAGACCAACTGGTAAAACAATTACAAGCAAGAATTGAAACCTTGGAAACTACCAATGCTGCTTTATTACACTTTTTCCAAGAAGAAGCCCAAAATGCTCACCAACGGGCTAATGCCTTGAATACGCTTTGTCAAAATTTTTAGAGAATCCTAGGCAGGATCATAAACTACCTGTTGACCCAGACCAGAACTTTATACCCAGATCTGTAAATATTATTATCCTTGAACATGAAGAATATACCCTATCGACCCAGACCTCTTTAAATATTGGACCACTTAATAAAGAACAAGGCCTAGCTTTTCAGAAATTATTAGAAGAATTTGCAGACCTCTTTGCAAATGATATAACTGAGCCAGGACGAACCAACTTGGTTACTCACCGAATCTATACTGAGAATGTACATCCTATTCGTTCCCGCCCTTATTCTGTACCTCCTAATGAACAAGAATTTATACAAGAAGAAATCCAAAGAATATTAGAACATAAACTCATTCAACCCTCTGATAGCCCTTGGACCTCACCTGTTGTTCTAGTATGAAAGAAAAATGGCAAATTACGATTCTGTGTAGACTACAGAAAAGTAAATGCTGTTACCAAAAAGGATGCTTACACTCTATCTCGCATTGATGAAATGCTTAATGCTTTTACAGGATGCTCTTGGTTCTCTACTCTCGATCTTGCGAGTGGATATTGGCAAGTTGCCATGGATCCCTGTGACAAAGAGAAAACTGCCTTTACTACACGATACGGAATTTATGAATTTAATATAATGCCTTTTGGTCTTTGCAATGCTCCTGCAACTTTCCAAAGGCTAATGGATCGCGTATATAAAGGAATTGCATGGAAATTTGTAGTTGTTTACTTAGATGATACCATTGTTTATTCTAGAACATTTGATGAACATTTAACTCATTTAAAAAAAGTATTTAATAGAATTAAACAAGCAGGACTCAGACTTAATATAGAAAAGTGTACCTTTAGGATGCACCAACTACCATTCCTTGGACACCTAATCTCTGCTAAAGGTATCGCCCCTGACCCTCAAAAAGTAGAAGCTGTCCAACAGATTCAACCTTCTAAAAACCTCACAGCCCTTCGATCTTTTCTTGGACTTGCAGGATACTATCGCCAATTTATTCAAAACTTTTCATTAATTGCTCGCCCTTTGAATTCTCTTCTGCAAAAGAATGAACTCTATCACTGGCAAGACAAACAACAAAAAGCTTTTGAAGAATTAAAATCTAGACTCATTACTGCTCCTATATTAGCCTACTCCAACTTTAAAGAGACATTTATACTTGCTACTGATGCTTCTTATAATGGCTTTGGTGCTACACTAAGCCAACTAGATAGGAATGGAAAAGAACACCCGATTGCCTATGCTAGTAAAAGTTTGCGAAAAGAAGAAATGAATTATGCAGCAACTGAACTTGAATGTGCTGCAGTTGTATGGGCCATAGAACATTTTCATAAATATTTAGGCGTTACAGAATTCATCTTAGTTACAGACCACTCAGCATTGAAATAGTTACGTACTGCTAAACCCAAAGGAAGAATTGGGAGATGGATCTTGAAGCTCCAACTATACAATTTTGGAATTATTCATAAACCAGGCTGAATTCACTCGAATGTTAATGCCATCTCACGGTTACCGACTCAGACCAGTGTACCTAATAAATTATATAAATCTTGACCAATAACATAATCTTTACCACTATTTGGACACAGACCAATTTCTAGATGGATTTACTGACCAAGAACAAAAATGACTTATAACCCAGGCTAAATATTTTGAAATTAGACATCATTTTCTCTATAAAAAGAATAAAAGAAATCAAGACAGACCTCTTAGAGTTATAAAATGGACATAAGTTGAACCAGTATTATATATGATGCATAAGCACCCCACTGCCGGACATTTGGGAACAGATGCTATGTATTATAAAAGACCGATATTATTGGGATCAAATGTATAGAGATATACAAGAATATGTGAAGACTTGTGAGAAATGCCAACGAAGATAGAAAGGTCATAGAAAAGAACCTTTACACCCTATACAAATAGGAAGAGCTTTCGAACGTGTTGGAATTGATCTTGTAGGCCCTTTGCCTATAACTAAACAAAACAATCGATATATTATTGTCGCTACCGAATACCTGACACGATGGCCAGAAGCTCGTGCTGTTCCAGATGCTAGTGCTAATACACTCGCTCAGTTTATCTTTGAAGAGATAATCTGTAGACATGGAACTCCAAAAATTATCTTATCAGACCAAGGTCGCAATTTTATTAGCGAAACTATTAGAATTCTCTGCGAGAAATTTCTTATCAAGCACAAATTCTCTTCTCCCTACCACCCTCAGACAAATGGGATGGTGGAAAGATTTAATAGAACATTGTGTGAATCACTTGCAAAAGTGAAAGGAGATGATGATTGGGATTTGTATATACCTGCTGTTCTCTTAGCATATAGAACAAAAAGACATGCTACCACAGGATATACCCCCTTTCAACTTATATATGGGAGATATGCTATCTTACCAATCGAAGCACTTTTCCCAGTAGAACCTATAGAAATTGATGATGAAATAGACTTACAAGGAAGTATTCTCCAACGTGCTTATGATTTAATAGAGAAATTACCAAACTACCAGAATCAGGCCAGACAAAATACTGAACGATCACAGCAAAAACAAAAAGTCCGTTTTGATGCCAATATTCGAACAGAGACATTTGAAATTGGTGATAAAGTGTGGATACAAAGAAAGGAACTAGAAGCCTCTCGCTCAGCCAAATTTGAAGATAAAAGATTTGGACCTTTTCTTATCCATGAGAAATTAGACAATGGTGCTTATAAATTACGGACAATAGAAGGAAAAATTTTACAAAAATACTATAATAGTGATCGTCTTGCTAAATATCACGAGCCACAAACTTGGGAACCAGTAGTTGTTATTGATTCCCCTAGAAATTTCTAGAAGAAATTTGATCTACAAGGGGATGAAACACACAATTTAATTCGTAAAACCTCAAAATGTATTTATACAACTACCCCTTTTGGAATTTTCCCAAAAATGACTACCCCTACATTGCAACCTCAAACCTTGTTAGCCCTCCAATACCTTTTTCAGACATGGAAACAAGATAATGCCGCCCAAAATTATGCATTGTGGATTACATCACAATGTGTATGGTTATGTGATAATAATGATACCACTCAGACTATTGACCTTACTAATGTAATTACTTCTTTTCTTGAGCCAGACTCAAATAATTTTCTGAACACTCTAGAAGACACAGAGCAATTAGAAATTAATTTACCAGAAGTAAATGACACAGAAGAAATAAACCCGAACTTGGAACTAGAAGATATACAAGAAGAAACATTAACAGTTCCAATTACTAATCAAGAAGAAGTCACTCCTGCCCCATTACCTGAAAAATTAAGCAGGATTATACAAGATATTATCCAACCTTGTGGACCTCTAACTCAGACCTCTACCCCTCCATATACTGGAATAACGTATCAAGAGAAATTACAGAAAATTCTCAAACGAATTAAAACTCGAACTAGAAACAGACAAGACCAGACTAAGCTGCTCGAAGCTTATTATTATCTTGGTAACCTTATAGACAAGTACCCTGATGCTCATGAAGATATTCAATCAATAATTGAGAAGACTCAAGGAGAAAGAAGAGCCCGAGACACATGGAAGTGTGCCAGACGGATGAAATTGCTTTTCTCTAATCGACCTCTAGAAAATATCTCTCGAACAACCTATATTACTTATACAATGATTACGAGGTTAACTGATGCCGAACTTTCTCAAGTCCTTCCCCAAATTAGAACTCACGGAGTTCGTTCTTAAAGGGGAGAGTATTGTTATAGAATAGGTTTTAATTTTGGTAGAAATTAGTTTGAAAATTAGAACTTAATAAGGAAATTTTGTAATAACTGTATTTAGTAATAGTGATATGCGAAATTGATGTGCAATGACACTCAATGACGCTTAGCGACGCTTAATGACGCTTAGCGACGCTTAATGACGCTTAGCGACGCTTAACGACGCTTAGCGACGCTTAGCTCAATAGATATATAAACCCACCTTATTTCCCTTAGTTTTAGACAGATCCAGACATTGTATTTTATCTTTACCTTTATATTTATTATCCTCCTCCCTTATTATTAATAAACTCTTGGGATTTCTAAGGAACAGACACCTTGGAATAGCCCTCTTGTTAAATTAATAAACCGTCTATTATCTCTTGTTGTTTTATATCGAACTGCCTTAGAGAAGTGTGTAGTTTCTTATAGACATAAAAGAAACTATACTTCCCTCTTGCACACTGCTTCATGCCCAAAGTAAGGGATCTCAGGAGCTGTGTGATTGTTACTTTATCGGAATTAAAGAAGGCTTCCAGTACTGTAACAATGGGATTGAGTAGATTTTCTAACTTTTTATAATTAAAAATATATATATATACTAGGAATATAATCTCTTATTAAATAATAATTATTTTTTATAAATATTACTACAGTATATTTATTACAATAAAATGCTTATATGATTTTGCCTACTTTTAAACCTTTTGAATCTTATAATTATTAAATTTTTCAATTTAGATTTGTTTTAATTTTATCAATTTGTTTTTAAAATATTATTATATAAATATATATTTAAAAATTATAATTGAAACAAAGTAATCAAATCATATAAGCATTATTGACCTATAAAAAAATATAAGAATAAGCATAATTCATAAACAACTATCATTTGACTCAGCTTGTTGAGACAGTTCTACTGAGCTAAAATTGCCTCTGTATAACTACTGGTTAATGAAATAGAAATTATCAGCAAAAATGCTATATATGCTATATCTAAAAGATATAGTTTTTAAAGTATATATTCTATATATTTTTTTATTCAACATACATTATTTATTACATATATTATATTTATTCTATTTATACTATATATTTTATTAATAGTAGTTGTAGCATATATTGCACATGTATTAGATATAGATTATTATATTTGTGAAAAATCAAAATCTATAAAAGCAGCTAATGTGAACCCCAAGTTCAACATTGAGTCTTAATACTCTTTCAATAAATAAATACAATGATTTACTATCTAAATTAAAGAATATTAGTATCCTTATATACTTTTAATTGTAGCCTTTTTTGTAATTGCAAATTGCCTTAAATCTTCTTTGTTAAGTTTTGTAAAAATGCTAGATAAATCACAGTAACAAGTGAGATTACACAAAGTGTTTACTGTCTAAAGTTGCTCTAGTTACCTACTATCTTTGAAGAAGTGGATATAGGATTACAACATATAAAAATTTATAAGTAATCAGGTGCATAACCAGGTATAAATGTGCTAAAATTTATAAGTAACAAGGTTATATATATACAAAATTCATAAATGACTCATAAGAAATTCATTTGTAATTTAGCTTATAATTTCTGATCAAATAGTCACTTTTATACTCAATAATTATCTAATATCATATAAATGATTGACTTGAATTTTATTTAACTTTTTTACTCATATTAAATAATCACCGAAATTGTAGATTTTCATTCATATAGTACTCAATATTCTTGGTGTATTTTTTATGCAAGAAATTAATAGATTCCCATTTTATTAATAATGACAATTTAAATAATTTATTTCAACGTACAGTTTGTGCATTATCTCTGTACATACATTCGTATATATGTGGAACAAGAAACAAATAAAAAGTTAATGTGTGCATAATATTTTTATTTACATCATATATTGTACTAATTAGGAATTGGCCCACTTATGTTAAAGCAGGCTGGATAATTTGTTAATGATATGCTAACACAGGCCAGTCAATCTTATATTAAAAACTCGCGCGTTGCTCGAAAATTTTTATACAGTTATGAAACAATTCAGAAATTTTTTTATATGAACCCCCCTAGAGGGGGCAATGTAAAATACATAATCAACTTGGTCTGGCCTTATATTTGCAGTGTCTGTAAATTTATTATATTCAAAATAATTCATAAGTCCATCGGAATGACATTTTAAGCCATTATTCTAAATAACTTTCCATGAACTAATAATTAAAATATAATATATTGGTAATCTCATTAATAGTGATATATGAAATTAATACTTTAAAGTTTCTATATAATAAAGTTTTGATTTTTTAAGAATTAAAATTTTAAAAAAATATATATAATATTTAAGTATATATATAATCTATTTATAAAAAAACTATTAATTATTGATTTAATATTTTTTAAAAAATTTTAAAGTTGCTTGATTTTTAAAATAAAAAAATTAAAAAAATTAAATTTTTTAGTATTTTTAAAATTTATCTAATTAAAATCAAGTATCTTTTTGTGCTACTACAAAATGACTTGGTGTAACTATTAAGAACAAATTTCAAAATTTTAAATAAGGTTATTATGTAAAAAAAAAGTTATAGTATAATTTATAATACTAATTTAAACTAATTTACTATTTTACTACTATTTTATTAGTAAAAATAATGCCTATTTTAGATTAAAAAAAGTAAAAATCTATATATTTTTAGATTTTAAGAATTTTATATACATATATATATATAAATTTAAATTCTAATTTTAAACTAACATCGACTAAAAATTTATTAATTATAAATTTTATTAATTTGTTATATAAGCATATAATAGTAAAAATTTATATATTTATTTTATTTACTAGTTTTTAGCCTATAAACTATATTAATAAAAAATATTTTAAAATTTATAAAAATTTTATTATATATACAAAATATTATTAGGTTTATTTTTTTTATATAAAAAAAAATTAAAAATTAATAAATATATAAACTATCTAGAGTTAGTAAATTTGTAACTGTGGTTACTGTAACTGTATTTTATAAAATTTTTAATAACTCAAAATTTTACTAGGGTAACCCCTGTTGTATTGCTAACAAAAAATGCTCCTTTCACGATTTTGTAGTAATTTTGATTTTAACCCTAACTCTAACTAATTACAATTCTAACCCTAACCCTAACTCTAATTCACATTAATATTATACTAACTCTAACTCTAGCTATATTACATCTGGGCTTAGTATGGACCCTGGTTACTATAACCTATAGTTACAAATAGATTGATTCAACTATCTATTATTTTATAAATATATAAATTAATAATAAAAATATTTATTTATATAAAATAAATTTATATTTGTAGCTTGATTATATATGAGAATGAAAGCATTTTGGGTTCTAAAACCCGAAATTAAATTTGAAGACAAAATTGTTTTTGATCTATTTTACTTGAAAGACGAAATTATTTGATACTTTTTTTAAAAAGACGAAATTATAAAGTACATATCTATATAAATTTTATTTGCTCTTCCTTATAAAAAATTTTAATTTTCTCTAATGAAGACGAAATAGGCCTTTTTCAAAAATTAATTTTGGTGGCATTACTAAGCTTGATATTATAATATATGCTTTCCTAAAAAATATATTTAAAATAACAATAATTAAACAAAATATTATTTATAAATATTTTTGATTTTCTGTATTAATAAGTAACGTATTACCGTTAATTAGACAGCCTAAATATTTATTAAAATATTTATTTAATTTAAAAATGAAATATATAATGTATAATAATAATAATAGAAAAATATAAAATTTTTATATTAAATTGTAAAAATTTTAAAAATTTTAAAATTTTGTGAATTATTGTGAAATATTGCAAAATATTGCAAATTTATATGATAATATACGAAATATTACCTTTTGTGACTCCTGAAGGAGATAATTAAATAGTGATTTGCATTTTTAATTTGGTCTATTTTACAATATTTTACAATATAATTTGACCATTCAGGGGTTACAGGAGGCAATATTTCGCATATTATTGTATAAATTTACAAAATTTTACAATATTTTGCAATAATTCGCAAAAGTTTAAAATTTTTTAAAATTTTCCAATTTAAGGCCATACAAAAAATTTTTTGGTTTTTATAATATAGAACTGTTTAAACAGACCTGGCTAGCCAGTTTTTTTTTTAAATTTTATATATAAAAATTTTATAATTTTTTTAATTTTTTTTTAAAAAAATCTACCAGTTATCAAAACATATAAAAAAATTTTTTTACAAGTTTTCAAATTTTGACCTGGCTGTGTTATGAAAACCAAAAAATTTTTTTATATGTCTAATATAAAATTTTATATTTTTTTTATTATTAGGCCATATAAAGTTAATTTTTTGGTTCTCATAACCTGGCCAGATTATATTTTGGAAATATTTAAAAAAATTTTTTTATATGTTTTAATAGTCGGGTGGGATTTCAAAAAAATTTTTTTAAAAATTTTATAAAATTTTATATATAAAATTTTTAAATAAAAGTTCAAGCGGGCGGGTCATTTTTTTTGTTTCATGTTATGAGAACCAAAAAATTAACTTTATATGGCTTTATCATTTATTATTATTATATATTCTATATATTTTTAAATTAAATATATATTTTAATTAAATATTACATATTATATTATATTTTAAGTTATTATATATTCTTTATATTATTATTTTTACATTATTACATATTATTTTAACTATATTTGCACTTTGTTATATCTAATTCTATTACTATTTGTAGAAGAAAAAATAAAAAAACCAGCCCTACACATTATTTTCACATATCCCACAGTAAGCTATTTTCTTCACTTCTTTGTTTTAACTATCATTTTCACTTCAGCTATTTCTTTTGTTTTGACTATAGCCTTCATTTCTTTCTTTTTTCTAAATACTTCCTAAAAATAGTAGAGAATTGAAAAATAAAAAAAAAACATTTCTCAGAAGAAATGTTGGTGTTCTTACAAATTGCTAGAGAAATCTAGTTGTTCTTGCAAAATGCCAGAGAAACAAAATAAAAAATAAGTAAAAAAAAAAACAAATGAAAAAACAAAATATGTAAGCAAACTTAATAAAAAAAATAAATAAAGCCCCAAATCTCTGGTTCTCTAAAGTAAGAGTTTGCAAGAAAAGTCTGTGTTTGCTTGCAAAGTACTGAAAAAATCTGAGTTGGTTTTCTTGCAAAGTGCTAGGAAGTGCCAAAATAAAATAAATTAATAAAAAAAGTTTAAAAAAAAAACAACTAAAAAAACAAAAACAAAAAATGTCAAACATAAAAATATATAAACAAAACTTTGCAAAAACTTGCAAAACTTTGCAAAAACTTGTGAAACTTGCCTATCATAACTAAATTGTTTTTTTCTTGCAAAGTGCTAAATAGTTGTTAGTTTTCTTGCAAAAGACTAATTTTTTTAAATTTTTTAAATAAAAGAAAAAACAAACAAAAAACAAAAAACAACCCGAAAAAAGATCTAATTTATAAAAGATCTAATCTGATCTTGTAACATTATACAAAATTTTGAAATATTTTAAAAATAAAGTCCAATATGCTACCTAGGTTACAGGTATACTGATCCAGCTTGGTTTCCAGATCTAAAATATTTCAAAAATATTTTGACTTATTTTTAATTATTTTGAACTAAAATATTTTAAAAATATTTTAAAATTACTTCCAAAATAGATTTTACAGACTCACTAGATCTTTCGAAAGATTTCACCACTATAAAAAAATAAAACTCTATGTTAACTCTAACTGGTTTGGCTTTTGAGTAATTAAAATAAGATTTATAATTTGGTCTAGAACAGTCTATAGGCTTTAAATTGTGTGTATAATCTCTTATCTTCATTTTTTTATCTAGTATGAATATGATTCAGTTTTTTTAACAATAAAAGAACAGCTATAAAATTTCTTTATAATTAATTATTTATCCTTGTCAATTTTGAGTTTCAAAAAAAAAAGAAATCCTATAGACAGATTATTTCTAAAAAAAAATCAACAATCAAGACTTTGACTGATCAAACATGATATATATGAATTTATATGATTTTCTCAATTTTTGTATTACTATTATACTTGTATAATATTGAAGTTGTCCCCTCCATAGTTTTACTAACCCCTAAGCAGTAGTATTTTGTATTCTGGGCATATTCTTTTTTGATTCTCAATATTTTGTTGACTGCAGCCAAGACATATTTTCATATTTGTTGTATTAGTTATTGTAAAAGCTATAGAAAAATCAATAACATTAGTAGAGAATGACCTTTCTTTAGATAACAAATTAAAAATTTCTGCAAGATAAGCATGCAACTTTTGTTGACAATTTCTTGCATTTGAGAACTAATATCAAAAAGTTCTTTATAATGAAACCTAAAAAGAGATTTTCATGCCTAAACCGAATTGGTATATTGAATTCTATTTTGTAATGCCATATTGAAAGCAACAAAGCTAGTAACAATATGATAAACTACTATATTGGACTCTCGATTAAGATAGTTCTTTTGTTCTTTTTGCTCATTGTCAAATACAAGAAATAAAAGACCTTTAGGCAATAATTCTTTATAATTTGATAATTATTCAAGCCATTTTTGAACCCATAGTAACTTCCAGAACTTGTAATATAGTTGTTAATATCTATAGTCATTTTTGATTATGAAATTGAATAATTAATAGCTGAAGCAGCAAGTTGACTTTTAGATAATATTTTCCATATCATGCCCCATATATTAAGTCAATTGCAATAGCAGTTTTAAAAAGTTTTACCTGGCTCAAAATATCATTATCTTAATTATTTTAACTAGAGCTTCAATAAATTTGATAGCAATCTGTTAATATTAAAAATAGCTACAAATGTTCCTTTGCAAAAATATTTAATTAAATAATTTAAATAATTTAATTAAAAAAGAACAAATTTATGTATCGGAGGGCTGTACTAGTGATCACAAGTAGGATTGACATGCGAAGCGTTGGACCAGAGGGATTAAATAGGCAATCCCCTAGTTGGGTTGTAGGTATGGTAACTAGTGTAGAACCTTCGGGCGGACTACTTAAATTAGACAACCAAAAGTTGTACGTGTACTCTCATTCAATGTAACTTAATTGTGGGTGCGCCCAAAGAGGCGCCCTTGATCCACAGGCTTGATTAAATAAACTCTCACCCAAAGCAGGAACTTTAACACAAAAAAAAAAAAAAAAAAAGATCAAATTTAATACTAACCTAATTGCGATTATAAGCCATTTATAAAAACTAAATATCTTAAAATTTTTTAAAGAAAACCTATCACTATTTTGAATTAATTGCTCTAAATCTTTATATGATAACACATGTTCTGCTTTTCTATTTTAACAATTGCATTAATACGCTTTTGTTGATTATCAAATTGAGAATTCCACTATACAACAAGTGCATTATTGATTCTAAATTGTTTCTTATACAAATTACAGACTGTAATTACATTATATTAAACCCTTTGCAACTTTTAATTTAGCTATTTTATTTCTTTGATGTTCTAAAAAATTACAAGTCAAAATTATATCATTATAAGCCTTTTGTAACATTCCATTTATTCTTTTTTTTGATCTTCTAAAAATTGGGATCTTTGTTGATTCTCTATTTGAGAGACCTCTAAAAGCTCTCTAGCTCTGTTAAGCTTAATCATTAGATTATTGTAGCACATAGTTATATTATTTTGATAACTTATGCCTATTATTTTGATTGCTATCAGATAGATTCTCTTTTTGATCCAAACTTGCAAGATTATAATAATCATTAGCAACAATTTGATTGTAATACTTTTGACAAATAATTTAAGTAAAGAAGAATGATGATCAACAAGTTCTGGTATATAGGATTGAAGATGTACAAGTCATTTAATTACTGCTAGAGTATTAGCATTTTATATTCTTTTTGGACTTACATCACAATCTTTCAAGCCAATTGCAATACTATATTTTTTAATTAAATTGCAAAAATTTATTGAGGAGTTTTTTCTGATTGTACTTGAGAAGTTGACACTATGAAAAATATTTAAAATACAATTAGTAAAATTATATTTTAATAGTTTAGTTTATATAAAAACAGATCTTCAAACTTCAAGTCTTCCTTGCTTTTTTGAAAAATATGATTATTGTAAATTAATTAAACTTTTTGTTTTCTACTATCAACTTAGATATGATTTATGCTTTTTTTAATAATAATTAAAAGTATAAAAAATTTCTAAAAAGTGCTATCATTTTAGAATCCAATTTTTTAATTCACATAATCAAAAATAAAGATAATGATTATTAAATTATAATAAATAAAAAGCAAACTTCAATAACAATTTTTAAGTATTAATTTAACCAAACTCAAATATGAGAAAAATTTTTATTTTATTTATTTAAAATTTTTTTAAAAAGATTCAGAATTTTAAAACAGAAAGTAACTCCTACTTATCTCAAAATAAATTAATTCTGAAATCCCTAATATTAAAGATTATGAATAGTGCTTGGCAAAATTAAATTAAACACAAAAATCAAATTTTTGATTTCAGAAAATCAAAATCTATTTTTAGTACAGTATTAGATTTTGATTGTCCAAATATTTGATTTTGCCAAGCACTATTTATTTTAAACTACTACAGCACTAAAATTAACAAATGCATATCATACTTACGACCCCTTAACTAATTTATAACTTCTTTGCCCTATGTCGTTTGGTTTACTTCTTAATAATTCCTCCAAGTCAGTGAATGATTCATTATACCTTTTTATTATATAATTAATTTCACCTTTATATCTTAAAACTATTGTATTATCAGATTTAATTTTCTAGCAATCTAGTTAAATCTTCGAATGCTTCATCATATTTGACCATAATAAAATATAATTTGCCTCAGTTTCTTAATTCAAATGTATTCTTTGATACCTTTTCTAGCGATTTTGCTAAATCACCAATTGTCTTCATTAGCCATCGTGACCAATATGACAAGTTCCTCAGCTGAAACAAAAGAATTTTTAATTATAGAAATAATTGTTATTATTATTAAAAAAAAAAATTCAGATATAGTGTATAAAATTTTTTGTCATCATATGACACTTACAAAATCTCGATGCAATATCAATCTTTTCCAGGCTAGTAAGGTGCAACATTCTTGTCAAGTAATTGGCTAAGCTGCATGATGCCAAATGTGTATTATTTCTTGACCAAGCAAGATCAACTATGTCTAGAAAATATAAAAAGGTATAATAAATAAATTAATTCAAATTATATAACAAATTACAACAATGAAACATACAACTAAATAATCAAAATAATCACCCCAATTGATGCCCTGAGAGTCTCTTTACTGGTTTCCAATTCTCGATATTGTGTTCGCCACTTCCAAATACACCCATGATCTAATTCAATACGTCGTATTTGAAGATAATCACACGTTCATTAATATATTGAATAATAAATCAATTAATCAATTTACCTATTCCATTCCTATATTAGAATAAGTTGGTCATCTAAACCTGAGGCCAAATATCTGCCATCTTTGTTTAACCATCTGATGCAGAATACTGAACCTAAGAAAACATAACTATTTATATAATTTGAATTGTCTATTCTTTTATTGCTTTGCTTTGTACAATATCCGAATGTCCGAATCCAATAATTCTATTAAGAAGATAGAACTAAAAGATTATAAAAAATCATAACAAAGATAATGTTTAGGCCATACAAAAAAATTTTTTGGTTTTCATAACATAGAACTGTTTAAACAGACCCAGCCAGCTGGTTAGGTCAGCTTATAATCTTTTATATTAAATACTAGTTTATTATTTAAACCTTTTATAATTAAAGAATCTAATTTTACAATATGGTAGAAATTTAAATTGCAATTATTTAAATACTTGATTTAATCTATTTTGATTTAAAAACTAAAAAAATAATTATAATTAATTAGAACTAGATTAGGGCTAGGGTTAAAGAACATATAAAAACATTTTTTTAAAAGTTTCAAATTTTGACCCGGCCGGGTTATGAAAACCAATAAATTTTTTTTACATGGTCCTATAAATAATTATTAATGGTACCTATTTTTCCTTGGTTTATAATTTAATTTCAAAGTAAAATATCCCAGGAATTGGTTGATTCACCCGAACGATAGCAGCTTTATAGTCATCAGGATCTTTAATTAAAAGGCTATAATGATATTCTTCAAATGCCAATGATTACAGATTAAATAAATATGTTTCTGCAAAATAATCTAAATCGCTGTAGATAAAGTGTTGTACGTACGTTAGTATGTACAGTACAGGTAATAAATAATAATAATAATAATAATAATAATAATAACAATACGTAATAAATAATAATACGTAATAAATAATAATAAAAAATAATAATACAGTAATAATAATAATAATAATAATAATAAATATGTAATAATAATAATACAGTAATAATAATAATAATAATAATACGTAATAATAATAATAAGTAATAATAATATCCTGATCTGTTGGGAATTAGTAGAAATGAAGTTTTCGTTATTCATATACAGATCAGGGTATTATTAATTAATCCTCCTGTGATCTTGATATAGTGATCAGGGGATTATAATAATAATAAAGGGATACAACCAACTCCTTCTCTGGAATTGGAAAGACTATTACCAACACAAATCGAAGGCACCTGAATTGGGGACCATGGGCTGGGTACTATGGTGGCCAAAGCAATAATTCTCCAAGTCAAGGACGTACCGAGAAACTAGAGTTACCCTTGTTTTGCATAAAAAAAAAATAAAAAATAATAATAATAAAATAAAAGGACATAGCCAACTCCTTCTCTAGAATTGGTAGACTATTATTAACACAAAGCAAAGACACCTGAATTGGGGTCAAGAATTTCTGGTTTTCTCCAACTAGATGTTCTATCGTTCTGTAGACTTCTGACCGGGAGTCCCAGTTGCCACAGGCCAAAGCAGTAACTCGTTTTGCATATAAAAAAAAAATAATAATAATATGCAATAATAATAATAATAATAATAATAATAATACCTGTAATAATATAATATGTAATAATAATAATAATTAATAATAAGATGCACCTTTAATTCGAAAAGTGGTATGACTAAGAATCTTTATTGCCACTTTTTTAATAGTCTCTAGAAAGTCAATAAGATTAATAATAATAATAATAATAATTATTATTATTATTAATAAATAGATGCACCTTTAATTCAAAAAAGTGGTATGACTAAAATCATTGCCATTTTTTTAATAGTTTCTAGAAAATCAAATAGATTAAAGAAATTTTACTTTTCATAATAAAAGCACAAAATAAGCAAGCGATTAAAATTTACTAATCCAGCCAAAGTAGCTCACGTTCAGTGCTCACAAAAATATTATCAAAAATTGTAAGGATCTATGTTTAAAGGGGCAAAGTGATTTAAAAGCCAAGAATAGATACATTTGATTTAAAAGTCAATTGGAAGTCAGAGTAAATAATCTTTTTTTGACAAAAGAGACGTTTTGAGATGTTTGTTCTGAATTTTCCTGATCATGTTACATTACACCACATTATGATCTTTTATTGGCCAATAATCATGTGGGAGTGAATTTTTGATGGCGATACTGGAATACAGGGCTAGTGATTTTCTGCAGTAACAAAATTAAAATTATATCGTGATAGAATTTAAATTATGTGATATGATATGAGACATATTTGCCAAATTATGTGCGATTCTGCGGTATACTTGGCCAAATTATTTGCGATTCTGTGGCATGCTTACGAAATTATATGTAATTTTGTGGTATACATAACTAAAATTTGTCAGAACTTTCTGGACTCTGTTTTGAAAAATTTTCATGAACTTGCTTATAATTTGAGTTCATTCAAATTCTATGTCAGGAGATACCGAATCTGTTAAATTTTATATATCGACTTGCCAATAAATTGGCAAATTATATGACAATTCTTATAAATTGGCATATTATGTGCTATTCTGCGGTAATAAGCACCAAATTATGTAATATAGGCGTATTTATATGAATTTTGTGGTATTATGTGAAACACATAAAATCACTGACTCTGCTGGGTAGATCAATTTGTTATGCAGATTATGGGAGTAAATTTTTTACTATGAAATTTGAGTGATCGACATGCATATGATGGGCTCAATTTTTATAGTAAATTGTCAACGGTTATCTACTTTTAATCATTTATTTTAAGGGTTTCTAAAAAGGAAACTGCACTTATGACTTGCATTTTGTCATTTCAGAAAGTTGATTTCTTTATTATTTGCAAGTTTAAAATACAATACAAAATAAACCTGAGAAGAATGTGTCACTTAAAGTTGGCTTTTTATTTTTATTTTTATATGTATAAAACTCTATTTCGTTTCTATAAACTTACCAAGCTTATTTTAAAAATTATAAACCACTAGAACCGTTAAAAAAAGTTGCAAGTTATGACCACAAGGTACCAGATTCGACACGTAGACCTTGTCAGGTTTACAGATATTATATAATATGATAACAACTTTAACAATTGCGGAATGTAAAGGTTTTTTTGGTTTTTTTGCCAGTCCAACTTATTATTACAGTCGACTTCTATAACGAACAAGAATAAAAATAGTTTGTTGTTTTTTATTCTTCTTTATTCTATTTTATAACAAACAAGAAAATAGATTCTTGTTTTTTATTTCTATTCTAATTTTTTTTACTTTATTTCTATAACTAATAATGAATTTTATGTTGGGATGATACAAAAGTGAGTTATATGTGATCAAGACGGATTGTACCTGTTATATTTCTAGTGGCGAGTGCAAATATATACATTATTTAAAATGCTATGTATTTTTTAATTCAAACTTGGAATAATTTATCGAAAATTTAATAAAATATTTAATTCGTGATTCTTTTGTAAACAATAGTACTATCATAGTAAAAGTTGGGGGGAATCTAATATAAGTTTTATAATAGAGCTGAATCCAGCTTCACCCACAAGGTAGGTCATCTTTTTTTCAAGATAACCTTTCTTGGAGCTCTAATAAAAGTTATAGAGCTGATTTTTGTGGTTCTAATAGTAGTAAAATCAGTAAAATTGATCTGGTGGTTGTTGAGATACCTTAGCTTTTCTTCTTACAATCATATAAGGTTTCTTTAAAATTTTTTAAAGAAATTTTATATGATTATAAAGAGAAAGGCTAGGGTATCTCAACAACCACCAGGCCAATTTTACCGATCTTACTACTATTAGAACCACAAACATCAGCTCTATAACTTTTATTAGAGCTCCAAGCAAGGTTATCTTGAAAAAAAGATGATCTACCTTGTGGGTGAAGCTGGATTTAGCTCTATTATAAAACTTATATTAGATTCCCCCAACTTTTACTATGACAGTACTATTGTTTACAAAAGAATCACGAATTAAAGTTTTTTTATTAAATATTTTAAATTTGTACAATTATTGAAGAGAATTTTTCACAAAAGATAATCATTGCTATTGGTTTAGTAGTGTTCCTTTATATAAAAAAATACCTTTATTAAAAAAAAATAAGCACAAAGAAGAAGCTTTATAAACAATATCAAAGCCTCTTCTATCTTTTCTTCATTACTACTGCTTTAGGCATTTTTCAAATTATTTTTTCTCGTCAACCTGTTTTTTGAACATGTAATAGGCCCGATTCTGATCACGAAAGTATGAGGTAATTTAGGTATTACGATCAATAATATAAATATTATCATTTATGATGAAACGATCCCGTGATTATATTAGGGACCGTATTTGTAATATTTTCAAAAATTAGGCCTTTATATATTTTTAAGTTGGGTCCCGATATGTAAATTCCCCATAATTTGTCTTAAGAAGCACTGTGTTTCAAAATTTTTAGGCAATTTTAACTTCATCGATTTGTGTATATAACATTTTAGATGTGACAAATCGGGTGACTAATAGTTAGAGGTTAGTTTTAGAGAAGAGTTTATATTAAACAATTATAAGCGGGTTTTAGTAGGTTAAAAATAAACCATACTTCATTTTAATCTGATTTTATTATGATCCGCGATATAATCTAGTGTGATCAAAATGGATCAAAATTATTTTTAGTCACAAGTACAAATATATGCTTCTTGTAATTTGAGATTATTATTGAAATAAATTTTTTTAAATAAAATATAAAAATTTTAATTAATTTTGTATTGTCTTTCATTTTGGAGAACTTATTACGGAAATACATCTGGGTGTTTTCTCCTGCTAATCGAGCAATCTATGCAGCCTTTTTGTTTGTATAATATATATATTTTTCTTTTCTGGCTGTCATCTCGTCTCGACTAGGGATACTGGTGAAATTAATTTCATCGATTTCACCATTTCAACATCAATTTCGACATCAATTTCAATATCAATTTCATCAATAATAGTGAAATTATTCATCACTTCAATTTTATTTCATAGCATCTTTAGTCTCAACAGGCCAAGCCCTTAACCAAACTCATTGCTACCTATCAGCCCAGTTTTTCATATATAACTGATGATAGAGGAAGTCCGAGAATTTTGATTAGGAACTTTGGACTTTTTCAAAAGTCCATGATTTTGTTGACCCGATAGAATATTTCAAAGAAATTTACTAGGTAGGGGGAGGGTCGATTTAACCAGAATAAATATCAGGTTCACAGAAAATAATTGTAGTTGAATTGCCTATAAAAGACGGTCTTGAACTCTTAAGCTTCAATAATTTAATTTTGATAATACAACCTTTTTTTTAAAAAAAAACAATAACATGGAATACTTATATAAAACTTAATTCAATTTCAAGCTTCATTCGAACCTTCAAAATCCACCCTATCTTTTAAAATATTTTTCTTGCAAATGACTATCGTCTCGACTAGAGATGCTAGTGAAATTTATTTCATTGATTTCACTATTTCAACATCAATTTCAACATCAATTTCAACATCAATTTCAACATGAAATTTATAGGTAGGGAGGGAAGGTCGATGTAAACAGCACGAATGTTGGGTTTACAGAAGATAAATGTAGCTGAATTGTCTATAAAAGATGGTCTTAAACTCTAAGCTTCAATAATTTAATTTTGATAATACAACCTTTTTTTAAAAAAAAACCAATAACATGGAATACTTATATGAACTTAATTCGATTTCAAGCTTCATTCGAACCTTCAAAATCCACCCTATCTTTTAGTTCAAATAAAAATTATAACAAATTTTCAAAAAATATTTTTTTAGCAAATGAAGGCATTAAAACTTATAGTAATCTACATACTATAAAATAGTTTTCTTGATTTACTGCATTATTTTCATAATGTACCCGCCTTTCGAAGATGCATTTTGCCAAAAGCTCTCTTTATAACGCACCTAGTGAACTACTTTTTATGTAAAAATTTGTGAACTCATAGAGAATGTGTCAAAAGTATGTAAATAATTACCAACTTTCAAAGGTGTAGTAATTTATAAGGGAAGGGACGGTTTATTTTGTATGATCCCAATACCATTCGAGTCATAAAAACTTCAAGAATAATTTTGTCTTAAGGAATACTATGTATTTTAACTAAAGTTTTAAGCAAAAATTTTAAAATTGTAAATTCGCCAATTTGTGTAACATTTGAAGATCATATGTTAAAATTTTAGATGTGACAAATCGTATAACTGTGTAACTAGTACGTACAGCATGTTCAATACATATAGTAATAAAATTCTTGAAATTTTATTGGCTAGCACATGGAGCTGATGATCACATATACAATAATCTAGAATATTCTGATCGACCGTAAAAGGGGTCCGTTAAAGCATTTACTATATTGATCTACATATTGCATAAGTTCCATTCTTGATATTTATATAACCTGATAACCTTACCTGTATCAAAAAAACCAACCCTAACTGGTTTTAACGGTCCTTGTAAAAGGAGCGATCTATGTTATCCTACTGTAATGTTTACAAACATATGCATATAATAATGCGTTTGTGTAATATGATAGCCTGGTTATATTTACTCTGACTTCCAATTGACTTTTAAATCAAATGTATTTACTTTTGGCTTTTAAATCACTCTGCCCCTTCAAACGTAGATTCTTACAATCTTTGATAATATTTTTGTGAGCACCGAATGTGTGCTACTTTGGCCGGATTAGTAAGTTTTGATTACTTTCTTATTTTGCACTTTTATTATGAAAAGTAAATTTTTTTAATCTATTTGACTTTCTAGAAACTATTAAAAAAACGGCGATGATTTTAGTCATACCACGTTTTTGAATTAAAGTGCATCTATTTATTAATAATAATAATAATTATTATTATTATTATTAATCTTATTTGACTTTCTAGAAACTATTAAAAAAGTGGCGATAAAGATTTTTAGTCATACCACTTTTCGAATTAAAGGTGCATCTTATTTATTATTATTAATTATTATTATTATTATTATATTATTACAAGTATTATTATTATTAGGGTACTGCTATTTACACCATGGTTTTTGCTATTTGCACTATGGATTTCGTGTAATAGTAGATCATCAATCAATATTTTCTATTTGCACCATGGTAATATATGTTGCACCAATAAAAACTCGTCTGTTTTGTAGATTAACAGTTATTGGTGCCGTTAATGTCATGTAACATTACACAATTTTCTTTTGGTAGCCTAATTTAATGCGGGCCAACCCTAACCCTAAATTTATAATGCGGGCAAACCTGACTATATTCATGTTGCACCAATAAAAACTCTCCTTTTTTGTAGATTAATAGTTATTTCGCGCTATTAATATTGTATAATATTACACAAGTCTTGTTTTGGTAATCTAGTAGGCCTGCTAACCTAATTTTATAATGTGGGCCAACCCTAACCCTAATTTTATAATACGGGCCAACCCTTACCTAATTTTTTAAGGCCTTAAAAAATTAGGGTAAGGGTTGGCCCGAATTATAAAATTAAAGTTAGGGTTGGCCCACATTATAAAATTAGGTTAGCAGGCATACTAGATTACCAAAACAAGACTTGTGTAATGTTACATGATATTAGCAGCACGAAATAACCATTAATCTACAAAAAAAGGCGAGTTTTATTGGTGCAACATATATTACCATGGTGCAAATAAAAAAGTTTGATTGATGATCTACTGTTACATGAAATCCATGGTGCAAATAGCAAAAACCATAGTGTAAATAGCAGTACCCTTATTATTATTATTATTATTATTATTATTATTTATTTTTTTTATATGCAAAACGAGTTACTGCTTTGGCCTGTAGCAACTGGGACTTCCAGTCAGAAGTCTACAGAACGATAGAACATCTAGTTGAAGAAAACCAGAAGTTCTTGACCCCGATTCAGATGTCTTCGCTTTGTGTTAATAATGGTCTACCAATTCTAGAAAAGAAGTTGGTTATGTTCTTTTATTATTATTATTTTATTTTTTTTATTTTTTTTTATGCAAAACGAGGGTAACTCTAGTTTCTCGGTACGTCCTTGACTCAGAAAATTATTGCTTTGGCCACTATCCCTTAGATTGTAGTAGAACACAGGCAAATTTGCCTGCGTTTTTGCACTTTTTTAGCTCTGATTTACTTTTTTAAAATACTAAAATAATTAAATAAAACTTTGTACAATTATATTTGAAAATAAGGATTACTTTTTTGCAAAATTAGTTTTTATATTATAAGAAAATAAATTATAGTTACATATAAGCTGAAAATAGATAATTTTAAGAAAAAATTTTTTTAAAAAATTTTATTACAATTTTTCTGCGATCTTATTTAGTTTTAGTTTTAGAACTATAGTTCTTAAGACAATATTGTAGTTTATATAAAGGATGACAACTTTCATTATTGCAACTTTAATGATTTACTTGTAAAAATTAAGACTTGTATTAGAAGTAAAGATTTTTTTTATAGACGGGAACATATAAAATTTGAAAAAATCTAAAGAAAAATTTTAATAGTAAAAATGCCAATACAAGAACTTTAAACATTTATTATATTAAAGTTTTCTAATGATTTTAAAAAAATTTTATAACAAAGTTACTAAAACAAAACTTAAAGAATATTTTTTACTTAGAAAAGATATGGCTAAAATCAATATTTAAAATTTTATTAAAAATTTTAAAATAC
>QKWP01002005.1:0-13696 GCA_003550325.1 Gigaspora rosea | reverse complement strand
TATATCTGAGAGATCTGAGAATGAGAATTGTGTAATAGTATTATAAATGATTTGGGATATATTATTATATCTAGTACAAAGTAGCCAATGAAATTGGCTTTCAGGTTGGTTGCAGAAAATACATTTTGTGTGTTTAGAATTTGTAAAATTTAAGGAGTTAAGATAAGGTAGTGTAGGGAGCATATGAAGTAAGTTTTTAATTCGAAATGATTTGGATTGGCAAATTGAAAGTTAGTATAATTGTATAAGCATTTGTGGTTATTGTTAAGGAAAAGCCATGTAGCATTCCAATCGATTTGGGTTGCAATAGGAATAATATGCTGAATTCGATTTTGTGATAACATATTGCAATAATATGTGCATTGCAAATATTTTTAATACAATGACATGTAGGTTGTTCTACATTAAATTGTTTATATTGTAGATAAAATGAAGGGTTATAAATATTGTTAGGGAGAAATTGTAAAATGAAAAGACTTGTATGGTTTTTTGCTAGTTAATCAGCAAAATTGTTAAATTTATTATCGCTATGTGCTGGAACCTTATGTAAAGTAATAGTATATGAATATGATTGGATAAGGTATAAAAGGGTATGCCAGATAGGCCAATAATTATATGAGTATATTTTGCTAGTGTTGTATTTAGTGTTTAGAATTTATTACGTATTATTATTTATTACGTATTGTTATTATTATTATTATTATTATTATTATTTATTACGTATTATATTATTATTACTTATTATTATTTATTACGCATTATATTATTATTATTATTTATTATTATTATTATTTATTATTATTATTTAATTATTATTAGTTATTATTATTATTACTATTATTATTTTTATTATCATTAAATAGAATGATACACTTCTAATTTTATTTTCTGTTAGTTCTCAAACAGGTAGAATTATAACAGTCAGGCGAACGGTCAAGTTTTTTTTTAAGACTTAATTGGTGAATTGGAAGAATTAGAAATGAAAATCTGGTACTGATAAGTTATAATAGTTATATATCTTTTATTTATTTATTCACATCTCTTTTCTTTTTATTTATTCCGTTAATACAATAGGGCACTGGGGATTACGATATACTAATTAATCAAATCTATGTCAGGTATAATAGTAAAAATTGATATTACAGATTTTTACAACAATACCAAATTGTGTGCTAAAGATCACCTGTTACTTATCGAATAGAATTTCAAGAACTCTGTGTAACAAATTAAGTCAATAATCGCTATCGCTATCTCTATTTTTTTAAAAACTTTTCATATAAGGGTAGGTGTGCTTTAACACTCAGAATTCGATTTTTATTTGAGCTCGTCTACTTAAATATCATAACAGATACAATTTTAATTAAACTCAGGCACATTAAAAGAGACTGTAGAAATATCAACTTTAAGTATTTATGTCTATATTACGTCTATATTAAATAATGAACATTATAACTAAACTTTTTTTTGATAACTTTAGCAGGACATAAATAATTCTTTAAAAAGGTCATCAGTATCATGTCTATCCAACTGAAGAGAAGTGGTAGAATTTTGTTGGTATATAATTCTATTTTCACTTCGAATATCCTTTAGTTGTTTATGATTAAACTGGTATTCTTTTATTTCAGTTGCTGAAAGACACATTCTGGATTGTTGAGTATTATTGGTCATTTTTGGGTGAGTTTTTATATCCCATTTGTTGAAAAGGCCCTCAACCTGTTGTTGATGGACGATTATATACCAGATTTTGTTTTTAACAAAATCGTAGAGCTATGGGTATTGGCGAAGTTGAACATTTAATTCTCTAACAAATGCACTAAATTCTTAAAAAAAAGATTCTTCAGCTAAAGCAGTTTTAAGACCAAAGTCATTGAATCTTTTTTGTTTTAAATCCATTTCAAGAAATCGCGCATAACTAAGTTCTTTTAAAGTAGGAAACTTGGGCCAAGGTTTTTTTTAAGCACTATGTGCCAATAATTGCATGCAAATTGTTGTGCATTATTTCCACCAATACGACACATGCTTAAAGGAAGATGGAGCCAACAATTTAACCATTTTTGGTGTAATTCAAGCTCTTTCTGTATTTTATTTTCCAATTTTTGGACTAATAATTCAATTTCTAAATTATCCAAAATTTCTGTACTTTGTAGAAGTTCACCTTAAAAAATGGTTAAAGATTTTCTGCGATGTTAACAAGTTTATATGTTGAACTAATAATGAAATCTGGCATTTGATATGCTCAACGACCTGAAGGCAAACATTGCAATGAATGGTCAGGCTGTAAAACTTTTAATTGAGGATCATAGCCAATGAGAAATTCTGCAAAGGGACGATAAAATTCTTGACTGAACTTAACTAAACATTGATTGAACTTCAATGTTTAGTTCAAAATCATTTAGCCAATTTTGAAAAAGTTCCCACTTTAGAATATAAGGTCTGGAACTTTTTTTAAGATTTTAAGTTTTGGAAGGAACCATGAAACAAATTCAAGATGAATTTCACGTTTCTCAAGATATTGTTCTGCCGTAATTAATTCATATTGCCACAGTGATCATAGAGTATATTGATATTTAGTTAATGTGTAATTAAGCCATGCCTTATAAAGCTTTGAATTGTTTCACTTCTCATATTTAGTAGTGAGTCCTTGTCACTTTGATCATACCCGTCACACAGTATCCATACCAGATAAAGAAGATTAAATGGATGGCGTGTCTTTGAAAATCCAGTATTTGTTGGAAGTTTATTAAAAGCTGTTTCTTCAAAATTATTTAAGACTAAATGTGACACATGCAATTCACAGAGAATTCGAATACAATTACTTTGGGCTAATTGATTGAATTTTGCTACAGTGCCTCAGGTGTGACCACTCATATAATTGGTATTATCAGAAAGAAAGGTAAGACATCTCCTAGTATCGAGTTTATATTTTTTATAAGATTCAAATAGAGCCTGACTAACTGTGTCAGAATTGCAGTGCCGAAGGTCCTTTGTTTCTAAGAGTACAACGTCGGGTATATTTTTTCTGAATTCCAAAACATAAAACACTCCACTAATATTTTTTTTCACTCCAACCTGATTCGTCTGCCATGAATGAGGCGATTAATTAGCTTGCTGAAATATATTTCTTACATGCAATTCTGATACTTCGCATTGCCAACGGCTGATGGTATTTACACAAAGCCAATACTGAGTATCATCCCCTGTTAAAAAATTTAAAAACAGCCTTAATACTTTTCACTGCAGTATTAAAAGACATTTGGCCGATTTGAAAAACTTGCAAGGTAAGATTAATAAAATTTTTATTATAATCCTTTTTATTTTGTTTTATTAAATTTCTAATTATGGTCTTCAAATCATTGTCTTTTAATTCTGGTGGACATTTGGCTACTGCACGAATTTGAGATATATGATGACGATGTTTACGCTTAAACTTCATGATAGAACCACTAAGTTGCCTAACTTTATGGGTCGCGCGATTTTTAGATTGTTGTAATTTTTTATTTTCTTTTTTAAGTTGTTTGTTTTCACCATTTAATGTTTCTAATAACTTACAGGCTTGTAAAGTGAGTTGGAAACATATTGAATTGCTTTGTTTTGTATATAGGGAGATATAATTTGATCTTTATTTTTTTCATACAGATATCTTATTGTACGCAAAAGATGGGATGTCGATTTGAGATCTGTTTCAGACATGTCCTTAAGAGTATTAATTATTGTTTTGTATACTTTAGAAGAATCGGGTTTAACATTCGAAACATTAAAGCTCATATCATGGATTATTTTAATTTTTTGATCAGTGGTTTTTTTAAGTGATCTGTTATTTCATCAATAGTGTCCTGACGCTGATTTAGTTTGTGCTTTTTGTCAAGTAATTCACGTGCATGTTTAAGGTGAAGTTGACATTTAGAAGGGTTAGACATTGTGCAAAAAGGGTTCGATGTTAAAAGTTACAATTTACAAAAATTTTTTGAAATCTATTTGACGCACTTTTAAATTTTTAACAAAGGCCAATTTTGAAACAATTACTTATTGTTTTAATAATTTGACAATATTATAAACAATTACAAAGATAACAAACAAAATTACAAAAGTCAATACTAACAAACGCAGTTGTAAATGCTAACTCGAATAAATACAACTACAAAAGTCAATTTGTGGAAAATGCCTATTTTTTGTTTAGTTAAGTGTACTATTATGTGTACTTGCAACAAAAGCCGTATTTTAAAAAGGTTCAGCACTAAATCTAGTCCGAATTTTTTAACAAAATTCGATATATAATATAATAATAAGCTTTATTTTAAAACTATAGAGTTACATTTTTAGTTACAATAGCCAAATCATAACAAACGTAATTATTTCTGGTTAGAAGACGTTAAATAGGAACAAAAGACAAATTTCAGCTAATGCATTACTTAAAAATGTCTAATTGAATAAAAATTTTAAACTATAGCTTGTTTTATTTATACTTTAAGAGTTATCTGTCATGAAAATTGCGGTAACAAAATAAATTCTACATGAGTGAACTGATTTTTTGAACACTAATCTTTCATTATTAACATTTTGCTGATCAATTTTTAAGTATAAAATCTAGCTATAATATCATTGTTAATGCATCCCACATGATTTTGATTAATTGGTATATCGTAAACCCCAATAGGGCACAAAAAAGTGAGGCTACAGAAGATTTTAATCAAAAGAAACAGCAAAAGAACGTGAAAATTAAAGAAAGATTATGAAAGTATTGAAATAAAAAAGGTTGTGAAAGAACATGAAAAAAGGAGAAAGGCCTCAGAAAATATAAAAATACTGGTACCTTAGTTTATATAATATCTTTCGAATTGGTCTAATATTAAAAACTTTCAAATTATAGGACAATATCCAGAAAGTTAAGAAAAAAAATTATGTATTAATATTGTTATCAGTTTATCATTATGCAAATATTATTTAAATTATAATTATTAATAGAATTCAAATTTGTTAGATTTATTTGAATAATTTGTACAAAATTATTTATTCTTTTTTTTTTGAATAACTTGGTCCAAGCGAGTTTTTTTCTTGACCAATATGCCACCATATACATGCCATTTTTGTTATACATTCATCTGTTAAAGACCAACTTGACATTGTATATAAAATGTCCAAATAATCGATCTTTTTATTTGATTCATAATGTAATTAGAATAGCAGGCTTTCGTTGTGATTGGTTAAATTTTTGTTGATCATTTCGTGATCTTTATAAATTCTATTGGTTTGGAGAATTAAGGGTTTGTATAATGTCCCATCAATTGATTGAAGAATTTATACATAGCGATAGCTAATAATTTCATTTACATTTTTAGTTTAGTATCATACATAAAAAAATGCAGGTAATATAACAAAATGTCTACACAAGAACAACATCACCAAACCAGTTCTGGCGCCAGTTCTGAAGCAAGAAAAGGCAAAAGAAAAGTTTGTCGTTGTGATCTGGAGGTTTATGATAGCGTCGACTATGACTACAGCTGTATGGCACTTTAATAGTTACTAACCGAATAGTTATACTAGCATCAAGCCAACATCTCAATTTAGTCGATAAGGCTTTATGCAGAAAGTACTATAATAAATATATTGTAAATGCAAAAAAAAAGAAAACCAAACTAACTAATATATGCACTCATCCCAAACATGAAATTTATTTAGCTACAGCTCAAAAAGAAGAAATGAAATTTTGAAAATGTTTAATTGGATTTTTTAATCTAACGAAAGAAGCAATGATGTGTAATCATTGCTTATATAAGACAGATATCGATCCAGAATATATCAACTTGCCTGATTATCCTCCAGCAAAAGAAAAGATTCTGAAAGAAAATATAAACAATTTCAAGGTAGGTCATATGTTTTACGTGGTGATGTTATTTATTCAGAGTCTAAATTTCAGGAATTGGAATCTGCGTATCATGAGACATGCGCAGAACTCGATAAAGCAAAATTAGGTAAGTAGATAATTTTTATTTATTAATATATTTTTGATTATTTTTTATATTTTGTTAATTTATTTTTTTTTCTAGAGCTAATTCCTCTAAATAAAAAGATTAAGCTAATGGCGGGAGTATTATACACTAGACAGCATGTGTATAATGAAAGACTGATTCTTGATCCAGACGAGTTCAAAAAAATGCTCGAGAATTCTGAACCGTTGTTGAAGGGTTTCTTTGAACAATTGGTGACTAGGACAAATCCGCTGGCTAAGAGCTATATGACTAACAAAAAAAATAAAAAAAGACTTTTTCATTTTGCTATTTTCTTGCAGGTCTTAATAACAAATTTATCAACAGCATTAAGGCGGAGGTAGGACTTTTATTAGATGCATCTGGTGCATTTTTGTTGGCGATTGAGACCTTGGCTGGTGCAGGTCTAACAGTAAGGCATGAATCTATCGCCAAACAAAAGGCTCGGTATGTACAAATACATACAAGAACAGTGGGAATTTTTTTAACTGAAAATGTAAGCATATTAGTTTTGATTTATTTATTTACTATAATTATTTTTTTTTTTGTAATTAATTTGTATATTATTTTTTAACAGGTTGAAAATTTGGTTGTTTTAAATGTAGATAATTTTCATAATATCCACGAATCCCGTCATAGTAATTGACTACTACGTTTGATACTGCTCATTTTATTATGATACTTTTAAAGGCATTGCCAGAAATATCCTCAATTCCATTTAATAATCCCAATCAAGAAAACAGTAGTATTCATAATAACAAGGGTATTGAATTGAACATTATTATTGAGAATGCAGCCTCACTTTTTTCCAACTTATGGCTTAGTTATATAGGGTGAAAGAATGCATTTTCCGATTTATTTGTGGAAGAAACACATAATGAAAAGGTTGAATGCCTCCTGATTCATAGTTACAATGATAGAATTGAACAACATCAGGTGGATCGAAGTATAAATAATACAATACTTGTCGATTTAAAGGAGGGATTTCTTTATTTAACCGAAGAATATGTGAATGCACTTAAGTCTTTAATAAGTATTCCTGAAGCAGAAAATTATATGAGGGCACAAGTTTTTATAGCGCTTATAGACTATCCTGGACAACTTCATGTGCAGCGTGCTATCACTCGTCGTATTAAATTTGGAGACTCTTCTGGAATTCCGGCACAAATTTTGCATATGGTTACAATGATTGGACCCTTGCATGTATCCTTAAATAGTTGTGAAATGGTGTTTCTTTTAAATTATTATTGTTTTGATTTACTTTTTTATTCAGTTTTTGGATGTAATAAGGTGCTGGCAAAAAAGCCAAAGCCTTATAGAATTAATTTAATTTTAGAATTAGCATGTCAAGACTGGCTTTAAATTCGTTCTACGATTATGCGAAAATTCGAACATTCTAAAGATCCAGAAGCCCGTTATCTCATTAATCTACTAGATAACATTATTCCATTGGTTTTAAACTTTTACCCCTTGCCTTTCATAGTGGAAATTGGCAAGCGTATCTGGAAGCAATGTTTCGCGTTTGGACTATTTTTTTTTAGTATCAACTGAGATATTACAATAAATTGCCATTAATATTTTTGAGTGATGTTTTTTATTGGTTTAGTACTAATCATCCTATTTTACAAACTCTTACAGAATCAATCCATGTTTTTAATGATTATTATATCGAAATATTCATAGCTCACTGCAGCGACAAATACATGGATCAAATATGGCAGATCAAATTATTCAAAAAGCACGAATTATTGATCAGATGCATGGCAACAATTCTTTTATGAATGTGTTTGCTAAAAGTCACAACATTAGATATTCAGCAAGGCAGCTAGAATATCTTGAAAAACATACTACACTTTTTCTACTAAAATTATTCACAGACGTTTACAGAAATCTTGGTGGATCAAAAATTATTTCTTTCAATGAACATTTGAAGCCAAAAAAATATGAATTTTCAACATTAAAAACTGAAGTCAACATGGATATTTTGCCAATGGCTTGGAATACATCACCCATTCTGCATAACGACAGATATTGTGACTTAGAGGATTGCGTAGATTCTTGTAAGGTAGGTCTTGTTCTAATTTGTGGACATGCATATCATTACGAATGCTTTTTTTTCAAATTAGAAAGCCAATGCTAATATTGTATCGATTATTTCTCGAGGGAATCAAAAAAATTGTAAAGCTTTTCAAGAAACTTTGGAATCATTGGATAAAAAAGTGAAGGCTCAAGACTCAAATAAACAAAAGGCTACCGAAGATATCGAATCTGATGATAATACTAGTGACAAAAATTTTTTTTAGACGAAACTGTTGATTGTAATAATATAGATTTGCTTGTTGAAGAAGCTATGGGTATTTTATTAAATGTGCAATTGTAAATAGTTTAGATTATAGATTTTAGAATTGGTTTGCGAATTGTATGCAAATTTTTGGTTGTTTTTAATAAATAATTTTTTTATACTTAATAAATAATAATTTTTAAATAATTGTAAATAGTTTTAAATAATAGCAAATAAATAATTGTTCAATGATATATTTAATAAATAAAATTTTTATTTTAGTTTTCATTACTCTTCATGCATAAGGTGATCATACCTAATTCCGTGAATCGTCTCTAATTCCGTGAATAAGATATTCTAACATTTTATAGCCTTATTGTTAGTTAAATATTTGTAACATACATATTAAAGTTTGTTACACACCATATATATATATTCATAAGACTATTAACGAACAAATTTTTTTTCTCACAAATCGATTTTACCTTTATTTTCAAATTATTGTTTCGCAATATTTAAAAAACTAAACTTTTATTACATTAAAATTTTGACAAAACTAATAAAAAAAAATAAAATAGAATTTTATAGCTTTTTATTTTTTTTTATTTTAAGTAGTAATGGAACTCGCAAAAGATATTAAGCCTGAAAAACATGCGTTTTTTATTTGAGATTCTTTATAAAACCTTTATCGAAAATTTTCTTCAATTTACCATACAATTTTATATTAAATTAAAGTTTACTCGGATCAGCCAGTCAACGCGATCGTGTACAAATTTAAATCCCTTAAAAATTTTTTCTTGTTTTTATTGTTTTTTGTGTTTTTTGTTGTGTTTACAACACAAGTTTTATTTTGCTTGTACCTGCACGAATATAATATGAATCAAGTAATATCGACAAAAAAATTAACAAAAAAGGATACAAACTCCCGTCAAACTTCTATCCAAGCGGCCTTAAATTTTCTTGAAACACAAAAAAAAACTAGTTCAGCTCCACCCTTAAGTATTCGTCAAGTTGCTTTGAAATTTGGGGTTGCCGGCCAAACACTACGTGATGCTATAGCTAAAGGTGCACCAAAACGCCCAGGTTCTCCTACATTACTTACAGCTGAAGAAGAAAATGAGTTAGTAGGGTATTGTTTAAATATGCAAAGTCTAGGGTTTGGACTAACTAAAGAGGCCGTTAATACAATGGTTGTTCAAATACTTGCTACAAAAATAAAAAAAATTTAACTAAAAATGGGCCTAGTAACAAATGGTGGAAACGATTTATGCGCGATTATCCACAAATTTCATTTTGTGTACCTCAAGAGCTTACTAAAGCACGAGCCGCTAAAGCCAATCCGATTGTTATTCAAAATCATTTTGCAACACTTGAAAAACTTATTAATAAAAACTGTCTTACACCTGACAGAATTTGGAACATGGATGAAAGCGGGTTTAATATTTCTGCACGGTTAGCAAAAGTAATAGCTCAAAAAGGCATTCAGCAAGTTCACAAAACTGCAGCTGGAAACTCAAAAGAGCATATATCCGTTTGCCCTACTATTTCAGCAGCTGGAACGTATATTCCCCCATTACTTATTTACAAAGGTGTTAGAGTAATTGAAGGTTTATTAACAGGCGTATCAGTTCTACCGGGTACCGTCGCTGCATTTACTGAAACCGGATATATGCACAAAGATATTTTTAGAATGTATATAGAGCACTTTAGTAATTCGATTCTCCCTACTCGCCCTGTCTTGCTTATGCTCGATGGAGCTACTAGCCATATAGATTTAACTAGTATTAAATATTGTCAAGAAAACAATATTCTTCTTTATGTATTGCCATCAAATACTACTCATATACTTCAACCATCTGAGATTCCTTTTAAAAAACTTAAATCTGAATATGATAAAGCATCAGATCGTTATCATATTAATAATAATCTTGGAGTAGTTACAAAATATTTATTCGCCCAAGTTTTTGGTGAAGCATTTTATGAAACGTATACACCAAACGCAATTAGAAATGCATTCGCTGCAACTGGCATTTGGCCCTTGAATCCTGATATAATTAACCTTGAACGTTTAACGCCTTCATTAGCAACGTTTCAACCAGTTAGTTCTTCTCCAAAACCAACTTATGAACGAAATACAAGAATTAATAGACTTACACAGCTTGAAAATGAAAATGAAGAATTGCGTGAATATATTCAACGATTAGAGCATCCTGGGACAACTTCTTTGGCTTCGATTATGAAGTATCCACAACCACAGCAACAACCTGTTGAGAAAAAACCCCAAGCCCGACCCAAGACATTCAAATTTGGAACTCTTGTAACTGCTGAATCAATTATTAAAGAACTAGAAGAAAAAGAAAACTTGAAACGAAGAAAGATTGAAGATGCAAAAGTAAGAAAAGAACAGCGGATTCTTAATAAGGCGAAAAAACAGAGTAAAAAATAATGCAAAAGTAAATATATTGTTGAAGGACAATATATTTTTCAAATACCTTTTAATATCTTGTTTTTAAATAGCACTTCGACCTGTAAAAATAAATAAATAAAATTGATTTTTTTATAAAATTAAAAAATCGCATTATTAAATACGATTAAACTCTATATAATAAACTGGATTTTTTTTAAAATAAATCGACTATCATATATTTAAATATTTGTTTATCATAAGGAATTTTTCGTAATCTAAAATTTTTGTGAAATGTAAATAAACCTTTTTTAGTTGGATTATTTATTTAATTCTAATAAAAAAAAAATTTTTTTTTTATAAAATTTTTGACCGATATTCAAATGATTAGATATATTTAGAATATTGGTCAAATTTTATAAAAATTTTAAAATATGTGCAACTTAATACCACGAACCTGTTTTACTAATGAACTTTAATCGATTTATCAAATAAAAAATCAGGTTCATTATGTATTCACAGAATTAGGCCCGTGGCTTTAAAATTCTTATAAATAATACGGGTTGTAAATTTTATTGTTTAAAAAATTTTTTAGTATATAATGTATAAAAAAATTTTACAGTTAAACAATAAATTGATAGTTTATTTTTTATATTAAATGTTACAAATAAATACAATCTTTTGACGAACTTTTATATGTGACAAAAAAAAATTCACAGAATAAGGTATGATCACCTTATACATTGTCATAACCTTTGATATTTTTAATAAATAAATTTTTTATTTTATTTTTCAATTACTTATCACGCATATACATTGTTATAATCTTATGCCCAAGCGATTTTGAATGCCAATTAATATATTTTATTAATTTAATATTTGACAAAGGTTTGTCTATATACTAAGTAAAGGTTCATCTATACACTACATTTACTATTCTAATCCCACATGTTCAACGCTCTTCTTTCATTCATATTTTAATGTTACCCTTTCTTAACGTGCAAAAGCAAACCAAATTAATAATTAAAAACAAATTCCAGTGCTTAATATTTACAGATTCAATATTTCATACCTTTGTCCATTGCCAAAGTTATCTGTGCTTGTTGCTTGTCCATTAAGCTTAGATTTCAACCTTTTCCTTAAAGTACACTCTATTCAAAGGCGAAATAATATGCTTCTCATTTAACTTCCAAATTACATCGCGGATTACTGAATTACTTTTACTGTTTATAAAATAAGATGTAACCTTCTAATTCTGCTTGTTTTGCCCTCTAGGAATTCGTATTCGTGGCTCAGAATTCAATCTCGTGACAGAAATCGTTACTTTAATAGGACTTCCTTATGATAAGATGATTTGCAAAAATCAGTCAATCATAATAAAGCCCATTATGCTCGTGTATACAGAAGATTTGGAATACTAGCACGTCGAACCTTGTTTTGGGAATCCACTTTGGTAGCATTGTTGAATTAATTAATTCTAATAATATTATAATGGATATAGCTAATGATAACCTTACAATTATTAATGATCCAAATATTCAATACCCATATGTTGATGAATTGATTTTAGATCTATTAGAATTTCAGCATATACATCTTAATCATAGATAAACTTGAGTCATATTTTATCTCTACCTTGTTATATAGATGCTTTCTTTACCATGGACACGTGGCTTTGACAATAAGTCACAACAACCAAATATTTACATGCAACAACTACACGATTCAATTACGTTTCTTATAAAGATTTTCTATTAGTAAACCCCAAACTCGATATTGTTTAGCAAGTTAAGGCATTAGGAATTGCAATTTTTGATATTATTAGAGACGTAGCACTAATGGATTTCATATTTCCACTACATAGTAATTTGACTTCTTTTACGGGTCTCTGACATTTCCGTGCTTTCTAATTATCAGTGTAATAAGCGCTTTCATTGTTGTTAGTATATTAGTGCCTGTTTTTTTGCGTTTAAGATCCAGAAAATGTAGAGCAAAGATGTCTGATCCACCCATAAACACAAATAATCAGGTTTGCTCAGATGTAGATTGTCAGGTCTATTCTAATACAAATAACCAGGGTTTCTCTAATACAAATAACCATGCTAATTCTGATACAAATAAAAAAGTTGGCTAATTGCCAATATTATGAAAATATGTAAACTTATCAAATAAATTTCTATTAATAAATAATTTAGTATAATTATTTAGTATTATTAACTAATTATTGTTGTGTAATATATCTACTTCTCAATAATATGTAAAGATGACTGTTAAAAGTTGATATTAACTACTCGATCAATTTCAAGCAAATATTTGCTTATATCAATCGAAGACTAATTATTATTTTGTAAATTCAGCATTTCCTTCTTTGTATGTGACATTTTCTAGAATTTATTTTATGAAGCTTCCTACTTTCTTTAATTTCAAGATGTTTTGCAAAAGATAATCTGTATAATGGTATATTATTTTTTATTATTTGTATTCATCCTTGTATACAAAGTAATCTTTCCTATGTACTAATGAATATGTGTAAACTTTTATGCATTTTTGTAAACATATAATTAATGCCAATGTAATTTAAAATTTTCAAATAGACTTAGAACTTCGGTATTGTTACAGTACCGGAAGCCTTCTTTAATTCCGATAGAGTAACAATCACACGGCTCCTGAGGTCCCTTACTTTGGGCGTGAAGCGGTGTGCAAGATGGAAGTATAGTTTCTTTTATGTCTGTAAGAAACTACACACTTCCCTGAGGCAGTTCGGTATAAAACAACAAGAGATAATACACAGTTTATTAAATTAACAAGAGGGCTATTCCAAGGTGTCTGTTCCTTAGAAATCCCAAGAGTTTATTAATAATAAGAGAGGAGGATAATTAATATAATGTAAAGATAAAATACAATGTCTGGATCTGTCTAAAACTAAGGGAAATAAGGTGGGTTTATATATCTATTGAGCTAAGCGTCGCTAAGCGTCGTTAAGCGTCACTAAGCGTCGTTAAGCGTCACTAAGCGTCATTAAGCGTC
>QKWP01002004.1:74832-89377 GCA_003550325.1 Gigaspora rosea | reverse complement strand
GTTTTATTATATACTTATAGAAAATTGTTTAAATTGAATTTTTACCTTATATAAAAATGAGTACTATGTATACTTGCTCTTTTGTTGATTATTCTGGCGAAATTTGTATGCGTCATAGTACTCGCCCTAAGGGTTGCTGTTTTCATTATAAAGCTTTACCTCATAATCCCTGCTCTGAATGTGGTAAACCTACTCGTTCTATTTCTGGTCGTTGTCCTAAACATATTAGGGGGTTTTATGTTTCTAGATATTTTCAGAAACATCTTAAGAAAAATCATATAAAAATTGGTTAGAGTTTTGTTCTAACTTTTTGGTTAGAGTTTTGTCCCAACTTTTTGGTTAGAGTTTTGTTTAACTTTTTTACGATTTTTGCTATCTTTGAGTAATGATCGAAAAGCAAAATGCTATACATATTTCGGTTAGATTTCTATAAGTATATAATAAAACTAATTTTGTCCCAACTTTTTGTTCTGTCGATATAAAAGAAAGGCTTCGAGTGACAATCAAAAAGCAGAATGCTATACATATTTCGGTTAGGTTTTCTATAAGTATATAATAAAACTAATTTTGTCCCAACTTTTTGTTCTGTCAGTATAAAAGAAAGGTCTCGAGTGATGATTAAAAAGCAGAATGCTATACATATTTCGGTTAGGTTTTCTATAAGTATATAATATAACTAATTTTGTTCCAACTTTTTGGTTAGAGCTTTGTCTAACTTTTTTATGATTTTTGCTATTGAAAGAAAGGCTTTGAGTGATGATCGAAAAGCAGAATGCTATACATATTTAGTAAACAAATAAGCTTTCTATACTCTGCTATGCTCTACATTTGGAGTCGCTGTGCTCCTCCAGGATAGAAAGCCAAATAGAAATCAAATAAGATAACTATGCTTCGCTTCGCTCTGCTACTGCCTCGCATACCCTTTGGTGTATGCTCCTTAGTGTTAGAAAGCTAATTAGTAGTCAAATTAGATAGAGAAGAGCCTTTGAAAGATGATCAAAAAGCAGAATGCTATATATATTTCATCTCTGACGACGCAAGCATAAATTGTTCGTCACTCGAATGACGACGGTTAGGGTTTCTGTCAGCATAAAAGAAAGGCTTCGAGAGATGATTGAAAAGCAGAATGCATCTTTGACGAAGCAAATGCAAAATGTTCGTCACTCGAATGACGACGGTTAGAGTTTCTGTCCCAACTTGTACATAAATATACTACTTTTTGTATAACATTAGATCATTAATCAACTTTTTCTATTTGCACTATGGTATGGTTACACAACCATTTGAAAAATTTTGCAAAAAAGGCGTGTTTTTATTGGTGCAGCATTAAAACGGTCTGAGGTTACACAAAAATTGCGAAATCCTTATTTTGCACCCCTATGTTGTTAATTTACAAAAAAAGGCGAGTTTTTATTGGTGCAACATGAAAATAGCTCAAGGTTATACAAAATTGCGAAACTCTGGCCCACATTATGTTAAGGCCTTAAAAATTAGTGTAAGGGTTGGCCCGCATTATAAAATTAGGGTTAGGGTTGGCCCGCATTATAAATTAGCCTACTAGATTAGGTTACCAAAATAAGACTTGTGTAATGTTACACAACATTAACAGCATCGTAACTGTTAATCTACAAAAAAGGCGAGTTTTTATTGGTGCAACATGAAAAAGCCCAAGATTACACAAAATTGCGAAACTCTGGCCCGCATTATGTTAAGGCCTTAAAAATTAGGGTAAGAGTTGGCCCACATTATGAAATTAGGGTTAGGGTTGGCCCGCATTATAAATTAGTCTGCTAGATTCAGTTACTAAATTAAGACTTGTGCACCGTTACACAACATTAGTAGCGTCATAACTATTATTCTACAAAAAAAGATAAGTTTTTATTGGTGCAACATGAAAATGGCCCAAGGTTATACAAAAATTGTGAAAAATCTTTTTTATATAGTATTAATTTACAAAAAAGAGGAGTTTTTATTGGTGCAATATATATTACCATGGTGCAAATAGAAAAGGTTAATTGATAATCTAATGCTATACAAAATCCATGGTACAAATAGCAAAAACCATGGTGCGAATAGAAATACCCTATAATTATTATCGATTTCTTTTAAATCCACAATATTAATTACTTACTAAATATCATTATTTTCAATAAACTCAACTTCTTTCATTTCTTTTTCACCTTTTTCTTTCTTCAATAATTGTTTTTTCTTTTTTAAAAATCAGGAAAATTTTTGATTATGAGGCATTTTCAAAATAGTATTTAGACTGTAATTTTGATTATCCTTTTATTTACTAATGATCTAATTTTGATTATCTATTTTNGTTTTTTCTTTTTTAAAAATCAGGAAAATTTTTGATTATGAGGCATTTTCAAAATAGTATTTAGACTGTAATTTTGATTATCCTTTTATTTACTAATGATCTAATTTTGATTATCTATTTTTAAACATTTTTAAACCCTATTTTTTTCTAAAATTATATTTTAGTGATATGGAGCAGTGGTTTGAGCAGGTAATTGTCTGATCAACAGTCTCGAAGTTTGAATCATGCTTAAGGAGAGTTTATACAGATATATTAGACAAAACATACTAATATATTCTGAGGCCCTTAGGTTGCAGTAATGTATCACAAGATGTTATTTTTACTATTTTATTCTTTTTCAAATTTAAAAAAAAAAAAATAATTTTTTTTTATTATTATCAAAATATTATTATTTTATTATTATTATTATTATTTTTTTTGCGATAAGGGCAGTGTCATTAATCACCTGATTATTTTTTATCAGAGGCCTACCCCCCTCTTCCTTAATATATAAATAGTCAGGTTCTTATATATAATTTTAACTTTTTTACCCCCCCTAAAAAATCACCTGATTTTTGTTACTCTCCTAATATATATATATTTTTTTTTAAATTCGGCAACTATGCCAGTACTTTATTAGGTTTATATAATTAATACTAAGGTTTTATACAAGTTAGGGCCAAAGCCTACCTAAATTTTAAATACTAACTAACCCGGCTCTTTGTAACTAAAGTCCAAATTACACATGTTCGATCTGCTATAGTAAACTTAAACTTCATATCAAGTCTTCTGCATGACAGCTTAATATATCACTGTTTAGTGTTTATGTCCTAACTTATCATGATTGCCTACTTTTTTTCTAAACCTTTTTCTCCAAGCTTCTCGAGCAGAAGGATTCAAATTCCAACTAACTAAGAAAAATAAAACATATTAAGAAAATAAAATGAGAGATAAAAAAGAGGGGTAATACTAAAGACTAAATGAAATTCAAAATAAATGCAAAAAAAGAAAAAGAAAAACCGAAGAAAAAGACAGAAAAAAAGAAACAATTTATGATAAGTACACTATTATAACCCATGCTAGACATAAACAAAAATTATATAACAACTGCAACAATTGTATATTTCTATTGTAAAGCTTCGCTTTAATATTAATAGACCCATTCGACTAACATTTCATTTTCGAATATCTCTTTAACCATAGACATAAGATTCTTGTTATGTGGAGTAGCGATATGTTGTCCAAAACAAACATGTGGTTGCATTCTACTGAGTTCGTCCAAAAATGAAAACTATAAACAATGTCGATCTTTTACTGGGGGTAAGCTAAATCGCCCACTTTTTTGAAAAAATTTGAAGAAAAAAGGGAGTGGAGCGAAAGCGAGAAGGGAGTCACTTGTATCAAACTTGAAGGAACGTGAGTTCAGAAAACTTATTTTCTTGTTATTCCCCACTATTTTACCACAGAATACTTCGTCGACAGAGAGAAACTCATATCCCTATCAAAATTTCTCGTACAAGGGCACCACCTGCCAGTTATCTTGTAAGAAGACGCTTTTGGTTTGCATGTTGAATATACAAAGGAGTCCTCCAGCCCGATTGACCTTTGTAAGAACCGTATTTCTGTATTGTCCTACTATACTTTATGTATAGGCAACTCTCTAGCAAGAGAAATTTTTGTTTTCTTTCGGTAGGAAAATTTGGTCCAAGTGATCATCAGAAAGAGTGATCCCCTTTTGCGATAACATTATTATCCTCAATATTATTATTATCATTGCTATTATTAAGAAAACCTGCTATGATCATCACGTGAGGATGAAATCTGCTTTTATATAATAAAAAACATAATAAAATGCGTATTTCACCCTAACCCGATCTACAAAGCAGATTTCACTATTTCGCAACTCAGGTTTCACCCTGTTTTATTATTATTATTATTATTATCATTATTATTATTTATTTACTTATTTTATTTTTTATTATTATTCTTAAAACTATTATTAACTTTTAAATCTTGCGGAGCAAAATTTTTGAAGGAGGGAATAGTGTTATATTTGTATAATTTTAGTATAATTTTTAAATATTAGTATTAGGAAAATATCATAGAATATTAAGAATAGTATAAATTTTATTAAAGCAATCAAATCTGTAGTATTAATTTCATTAGAAAACTTTTCTCCATTCTCAAAAAGGAGTTATTTTCATTAATAACTCGTTATTACAACTCGGTATTATATCTCTTTATTATAACTTGTTATTATAACTCGTTATCATATCTCTTTATTATAACTCGTTATTATAACTCGTTATTATATCTTTTTATTATAACTCATTATTATAACTCGTTATTATATCTCTTTATCATATTTCTTTTTATATCTCGTTATAACAAAAATCCTAATTTTCTACAGATATATAAACCCTGCCTTTTTCTCCAAGGCAGAGTAAGTTCTGCTCTTTACTTTTTTTCTTCTCTAAAAACATTTGTACTTTAAAATTTATATCTAATAAATTAACATTATTCTTGAACTATAAATCTTTTGTCTTTATATTTTACCTTTTTCTTTTCTTGTTTATATTTCTCTTTATCTTCACATTCCTTACCCTCTCACATATTAAGTCAAGTGATATAGTTACTTGCCTAAAAGTTACTATATTACAATACAAATACAAATTATTATTTTAAATATATAAATTTTTTTATTATATAAAATTTTTTAATAAATAAATTTAATTTGAATTTTTATTTTAATAATTTTCAATTGCTCAAGTTAATAAATTTAAAATCTAATTTTTTTAATAACTATCTAATTAAAATTTAACAAAATTTTTTTTACAGAATTATCAGAACTACTATATTTATGTATATTAATTTTAAAATTGTATCTTTAAAAATGATTAAAATATTAATCTAAGTTCAAAACTTTTCAATCACTCCACGTACTTAATTATTAGGGGATTGTGTCCAATATGAAGGCCTGATGCCAAGTTTTCCTTTAGTAGCATCTAGTGTTTATTTTTCACATGTGCAAAAGTATGCGCATAAGTGTGTGTATGTAAAAAATGAACACTAAGTAAAGTGTTCCGGATTATGCGATATAGGGATTGGAACTGTCTAAAATTTTTCTTAATCATTTAATCGTTTAACCGTTTAATAGTATAATTTGGCTGGCATTAAAATAATTCCGGCCCATGACCAACATAATTCTGCTCAGAACTATAGAGCAATTTTTAAATGGTTAAACGGTTCCAATCTCTAATGTGATGCAATTAGATAAATTATGCAATTTTAGAGAGGTCAATTATGCGATGAATGTGAAATAAATTTAAAATTATACAAAAATTTTAATTAAATAATACAATTTTAAATTAGTTATGCTTTTTTATAAACCTATTTTTAGTACTATTTATTTATAGAAAAAATTTCTAAAATTTATTTATAAGCAAAAAAACTGCATTTACATCTACTCTTAAAACTGGTAACCAGATACTGTATATTCCCGAAAATAAGCAACCTTTTTTGGCCAAAAAATTATACAAAAAAATGAGAGGTTGCTTATTTTCAAAATATTGAGTTTTTTGAAAAAAATTGAAAAACGTACTAATAAAAAGTTGTCCAAATGATACTAAATTTTTATTGTAAGTGTATTTTTATGCGCTGAACAACTTTACTTAATTAATCTTTCGAAGTTTACTTAGTATAAAAAAAGTTTTATATGTAGCAACTGCTAACGCGTTTTCTGAGATTTTTTAAAAAAAACAGTGAAATTGCTTATTTTAAAGGGTTGCTTATTTTGGGGAATCTATAGTATACACAAACAATATTTTGCTAAAATTGGATAACAAACCCATCTTTTTATACCAATACTTATCTAAATCAAAATTTTCACCAACCGTTTCCAATAATTAGCCTATTCATTAATAAGATTATTTGATGGGTTTTTTAATTCTAATTATTTTATATAATGCAGGATTGATTGTGATAATTTGTCTGCTTGTATGGGAATATATCATATTATTATTGTTATCATCTTTATGCGTTCCAACAATATAGCTTGAAAGTTTTTTTATTTTTTGGTGTCTAAAAAGACTAGTTGCTTTTATTGAAATTATAAATTTAATGACTTTTCACAATAGCAATACTAACTTAATAAGGGCGACAATAAGAATTATATTTATATCATTTATCAATCATATTTTAGCCACATGATCTAAATGCTTTTTTTTGTTCAATTATGCATGAAAAAATAGTAAATTATATATATAATTTCACATCGCATAATCCTGAATATCCTAATACTGATCAGTACTTATATTCAGATTATATTGATCTGAATTATATGTTGTATCCTGTTTGCTTGTTGTATCTGGTTTATATATTATATTTGGATTTATATTGTACCGGGATTGTATATTATATTCAGATTGTATATTATATCCAGATTGTATATTATATCCAGATTATATATTATATCCAGATTATAAATTATATCCAGATTATAACAGATAATTTATATCTGAATTGTATTATATTTAGATATAGTTGGCTCAAAAAATTGAATCCAGATTTGTTTAAAAACCGGATTAATCTGAATATAAATATAAATCCGGATTCATCTACTACCTCTAGTAATATAGTTTTCTGCAACTGTAATATAAAAAAAATCGTCCTTTTTTTTGAAACTTTTTGTAGACAAACATAAAAAATTTAATAGTTAATGAACATAGAAAATTTAATAGCTAACTTTAAATTAAAATCTATTTTATTAAAATCTATTTTGCTTTCTAAATTTTATATTCAGTGCAGCATTTTTGGTTTCAAGCTCATTACTACTAATAATTTGTAGTATAGTGATGATTTCTTGCAATTCTTGTCCTCTCTATTTGAACTGCTTGTTGGAGAGTAAATCACAGACTACAAATGTCCTGATCATTTTTATCTTTCTATTCTGTAGCAATTGCTACAAGTTCCTCCTGTAATTTTTCGAACTCATCTTTTTTTTGTATTAATATAAGTCATAGATGGATGTACTAAAAGAACTTAAAGGTTTATCTTCATATAATATTGAACTTGAACATCTTGATTATTCTCTTTTACGTTATTTTCAGAGTTCTGAAATCAATTTAATATGGCAAATATATGCTTGCATGATAATTAACATACTTTAAAATCACGGCAAGTACAAATATATGAAGAAGTATTTAAGTTATCTTCATTATTATTCCTAACAAAGTATTCAATATTAGCATTAGTCATAGAACAAATAATCCAGGTATCAGAACTAATATTATATATATTATACTGATTAATTTTTTTTTCTTCAATTTCTCGAATTCATTGCTATTGTTGTTGTGAATTTATTTTTCTGATGTTCAAATCATTCAAAAAAACAGAAAAGTCCAAGTCCCGGAGTACTATTTCTACAAGAAGGTATACTTCACTATCGAAACGCCGCTTAGGTCTTCCTCTCAAATATACATATTTTAATTTCTATAAAATGCTTTTATTAAATTATTAGTATCCATTATATTTCTAGCGATACCTTTTAGACATACCATTTATTTATCATATTTGGGCTTTTACTACCTTTCAAAATAGTTAGCAAATTTATTTGTAACTTCAATACCTATTCTTTTTCACTTATTAATCACTTTTGTAATTTGTCTTAATACTTCTGAGTCATTTTATCTTTTAGTTTTTATTAGTTGCTAAAGATCCTCCCAAATAATTACTTTGTAAAGATCTTTTTTAGACCATGATTATGATTTAGATTTTGATACCAGGAATACAATACATGAAAATAGTACAATAATATATTGGTATTAGGAAAACATTCGTCAACTGCTTTAATTTTCTCACCTGCATCATTAACCATAAAGATAACTGGATTCCATTCGCTATTTTTTTCTTTTAAAAAATCAAGCCATGCTTTTAATGTAACTGATTGCTTAAACTTAATAATTAAAAATGCGATTGGGTATTCACTTCCTGTTGCTGGATGCTATATAATGAGTGTGAAAGTAGTATCTATGTGATTTACTCCGTATGTACTATCTAAGCATACTATACTTGCAAACTTTATTAATTCTTTTTACTTTTTTGTTTAAAAAGCAAATATAACCACTTTATTTTTATTATTATCATTATTAAATAAGCAATATCCATCTGCACAATTTAGTTTCTTTTGACTCTTTATTAAAAACCTTAATTTATCATTATCAAAATAGACATATGATCTTATAGTTTAATGCATAATAGTATATATATCATCTCTTGTTACTAGACCATCTTGTAGCGACTGAATATTTTGAGATTCGTTCTCTGTTCCAAAAGCTACATATGATCTTAAAGTTCAATTTCTCAGTACCACAAAAGTTGTTAAATACTATGAGTATCAAGTCCCTCCAAAGCATATTGTTTAATAAAATGGCGAATATTATCAGATAGCATAAATCTAATAGCCATCCAGGTTGATAGTTATTATGCTTATAATAGTACTACAGAGTTACTATTGCTAAATCAACTAGAAGCACTACTTTAATATAACTTTTGTACTTACATTTTTTAGATTCTTTTTGTACAAGTTGTAATTTTTTGCTTGGATTCATCCTAGCAATACTATTGTATGTCCTGTAACGATGACAGAGCCATTGTTCTGTCCACTTATATTTTTTTTCTATAGCCTTCTTTTTCTTTATGCTTATATTTAATATAACTAAGTTCTGACTTCTCAAGATCTTTTATCCACTCTTTATAGTTATTAGCAGGTAAATGAAATATTTTAAATTTTCAGTATTATGTAAATTCTGTGAGTTTTCATCATCATCTTGCATTTTTCATATTTCTCCAACGCTGTCTGTTGCATTTAGGGGAGCGCCAGAAATCACCTGATTTCCATTTACTATACCCCCTACCCCCCTCTCCCTACCTGACTGGTTTAATAACCAATCAAATTTCGTGTATATTAAATTATTATTAAAAATATTTATAAACTTTAATAGGTAATAACTTTTGATCTACTGGTCCAATTTAAATGATTTAACTACCAAAATGATCCTCTTAAAGAGAGGATTCTAACAAGCCCAAAATCACAAGAATCTAATTACAGGATCATAAAATCGATATATTTTTTTATGTTCAACGATCTTGCTTCTTTTTATTATTTGAGAAAGGATAATACAATGCTGCCACTAATTACTTTTAAAACTCTATCAAAAAAAAACTCTCCAAGTACTAGGTACCCAAAGCGATCTGCCATAACAACCTTTTATCTCAAGTCGGAACCCGAACTTGCTTGAACTTTTGTACAATGTACACCCAACTATCACTGACACCGGCATTGTATGCCATATTAAGACCGTTTTTTTTTCTTTCCTTTAATTTTTTCTTCTTCACAAAGGACATGAAAAAGGGGGAAAGTAAAAACAGACAAAATAGAAAACGAATACAAAAAGAAAGTAAAAAAAAAAGAAAATGAAAAAACAAAAGAAAAGAAAATGACAAAAAGAAAAAACAAAAAAGAGAAGAAAAACAAATCTAGATAATAGTATAATCAAAGCCTATACTACGCTCATAAAAATTATACTGTACAGTATTAACTAAGATTTCATTACTGTATCTAAAGTAAAACCATAAGGAAAAAACTAAACTAAGAGGTTAAGATATGCCAATCAAAACTTTTCTAGAAACCCTCCATAGATGTCCATCAATCATTGTGATACACGTGAACACGTCGACAGCTTGTGTTGTGATTTCTCATGACTTCTCGTGACTTGAATTTCTATTTTGGGATGGGTAAACAATGTCGATCTTTTGGAGGGGATACGCCAAAAATTCCCACTTTTTGGTAAAAATTTTGTGAAAAGCTGTATGGGAGGCAGAAAAACCAACGTATAGAGAGTATGAGAGTTTGCAAAATATAGAATAATATAGAAAACCAGGGGCTCGCTTAGTGATGCCACCGAAATTGATTTTTGAATAAGGCCTATTTCGTCTTCATTAGAGAAAATTAAAATTTTTTATAAGGAAGAGCAAATAAAATTTATATAAATATGTTTCTTATAATTTCGTCTATTCAAAAAAAGTATCAAATAATTTCGTCTTTTAAGTAAAATAGGTCAAAAACAATTTCGTCTTCAAATTTTAATTTCGGGTTTTAGAACCCGAAATGCTTTGTCCTCATGTATAGGCTTGCTTTCACTAGTGTTTCTGCAAGTTCTTGACATGTACTTCTGGTATATACCAACTACTTGTTCGATAGTTCTGTAGACTTCTGCCAGGGAGCCAAAAACCCAAAAGGAGTTCTTTTTCAATAAAGATTAGACTCGGTATAAAATTTAATTCCGGGTTACGCATCCGTTTATTAAACTCTTACCCGGGTAACGACCCAGTTAATCTCAAATAATCCGGTTGACCCGGTTAACCCGTTTAACACGTTTATGATTATATAAGAATTAGCTCTTCACATGGTTATAAACATTTAAACCATAAGCAAATATAGAGACATGAAGTAACGATCATCCAAACCAGAGAACTATATTTTCTAAAAAAAAAAAATAATAATAAATTTTCAACTTTTGACTGACTACTTTGTAGTAGCAACTATGCCTCATTGCTAACCCGTAAAGTATTTTTAGGGAGATTAATAAGTGGTATATTAGAATAATTTGCGAAATATAAATTTCTTATGATATCCGTTCACGATTCTCACGTGATATATATTTCTATCCGGGTTATCCGGTTGGCATATCTATGACCCGATTAAGGGATGCTTATACGGGTTACTCGGGTAAGCCTTATCTGGGCTTAATCTCTATTTTTCAACTTTATTTCAGTTCTCCAAATAATCCAAAGACTCATCAAACTTAAGACCACTAGTTCCAGCCGCTACGAGAGAAGTTTTGTGTATTATTTTCTATACTAACTAAACACTTCGTTGCAGGTCCGTTTGGTCAGAAAGAGTTATATGAATTCATAAAATGCATAAAATCAATATAGATTTGTGCATTATTACTATATATAGTATTTATTAAATAATTACTATATATGTAGTAATAATGCACAAATCTATATCGATCTTATGATCCTGTGATTAGATTCTTGTAATTTTGGGCTTGTTAGAATCCTCTCTTTTGAGAGGATCATTTTGGTAGTTAAATCATCCAAATTGGACCAGTGGATCAAAAGGTATTAACTAATGAAATTTTTATATATAGTATTTTTAAATATATATTATATAAATAATATGTTGTATTAGTGACCTGCGGGTCGATAGCATAGTGGTTATGCTCCCAGGTTCCCAATTGAAGGTTGCCAGTTCAATACCGTCTGGCGGTAAATTGAATTTGATAGTCAGAACCCGATTAGGAATAACCGAAGTCATACAAGATGTAAGGTCAGTCCAATGAGGCACGAACTTGATGGTGGCGTTTCCGTGTAATGTATATGTACCCACAGGAAACATGACTGAGGTGGCTCAGCCGGTCCTGCAGGAAGTTAAATAATGCAGTGTGGACCCACATTTGGGCGGCGAAAGGCAAGCCGGATAAAGCCTTCATCACAGTAACATCTCCGAGTGGCCAAAGCTCCGATGACGGAGGTCTTCTGGGCGGTATAAGGCAAGCCGGTTGGTTTATCAGAGTTGGGTTTAAGTGGAGGTTGCTCAAAAGGAGGGTTACAGAGAAGAGCGCTGGGTCTTAAGATTAAAAAAAAAAATAATAATAATATGTTGTATTAGCCAATCAGAATAAAGGATATAGTAACCTAACTAGGCCAGAAACCCCTTTCACCCTAAAAAATCAGCTGATTTCTGGCACCTCCCTTATAATTCTATCAAAAAGTATTATTAAGCATATTGTCACTAATGTTCATATCAAATTTCTCATCAATATCAAAGATCACATTGATATCGATTGGCAATAGTTTGCTAAAATCGTTGTTATTAAACATCTCTTGATTTAATAATAATGTATAGAAAAAGTTGTAAGTATTTTATTTGTTTAATATTTACTCTCTAAGAGCGAAAGATCTACTTTTTTTACATTTCAGCTCTCGATTATTTTTTTGTACTACTTAACTACTACTTAACTTATATCATTTTTATATTATTTTCTTTTAGTTATATTTGATCTTTCTATTACTAATTATATTTGGCTTTATTATTACTCATTATAGTCAGACCTCCATAAATGCAATCTCTATAAATGCAATATCTTCCTAAATGCACGTTTTCTATTCCGTAAAATGTTATTAGTACTAAATGCATGTTCTATATTCTGTAAATGCACGTTCTCTTGAATAACATTTTATATTACACTAATCTTCCTAAATGCATGTAGCCAATTAAATTTTAGTATTTAAGATAAGTTATACAGTTTTGTTAGAAGTTATACAAACTTGATAATCTAATTTTTAAAGCTACAATTTAATTGGCTCTCTCTAAATGCAAACCTCTCTAAATGCACATTGTAGACTTGTCCCTACGAGTTGCATTTATGGAGGGTTGACTGCACATTCGCATTAATTATATTGCCATACTTTACAATTATTAATCACGCCTTACTGATAGACCTGATCTTAATCCTATTTCTATATTTTTATCGCAATTAACCCTGATGGCATCACGTGCATCACATGTGCATTTCACTATACTTTTTCGATTTCTAATACAACCCTTCACAATACTAATCTGATCATTTAACTATTTAAATACAGAGGGTATGTACTACACCCTCTTTAGTGTAATCTGGCAGTTAGAATGCTACTAGATTACCTATAAAATTAGGGTACAAGTAGTATAGCAAATGTCGATCTGGGTGGTCTTCAAATTGAAGCAGCATGAGGTTATGTGTAGATGTGATTGGGGTGGGTGATACAGGACGGGGGACACCAGAGAGTTTAAATGGGTAATCTCCTAGTAAGGTTACAGGTACGGCGTATAGTGCAGAACCTTTGGGCGGACTACTCAAATAGGCAACCAAAAGTTGCACGTGTGGCTATATGTACTCTCATTAACCAAGAATGTATTATCTAAAAATCTAATAAAAATCCACTTGCATACGACATTGCAAAAATAATATAAAAAAAAAATATATATATATTTAAATACATATTTTTCTTATCTGCTAATATGCCCGAACCCAGTATAAGTGCTATTCTGAAACTACGCAACATTTATTACGATTTTGGGTTTATAATAATAAGAAACTTTTTAATTTTGTTAATCTAAAAGCAATCTAACACTACAACTACTTTTTTTATAATTTTTAGAAAAAAAAACTTTCACTATATTTATTAGTCTAGGCTGTCCTTTTAATGAATCATTTTGGAATTTTGGCATGCATGACAATAGTTTTATTTATTTTCTATTTATCTTTAATTTTTTTCACAAATTATATGGGTTTAAAACAGGACCCCGAAATATACATAAATAGATCAGGTCAGAGAATGCGTCGCCATCATAGACAAATTAAATAAAGTAAGATTTAAATTTGCGTATTATTTTAAAAAATTATTAAAAAGATTAGATTTTTAAATGCGTATTTTTATATTAAAATTCTACATGTAAGAGTTTAATTTGCGTATTTTTAGTATAAACTTGGTTGCTACCCCTTTGTTTTGACCAAAGCAGCCTTATTTTTTACTGTATATTCCTGAAAATAAGCTACCCCTGATTTTTTTCAAAAATCTCAAAAAATGCATTAGCAGTTGCTACATATAAAACTTTTTTTTACTAAGTAAACTTCAAAAGTTCAATTAAGTAAAGTTGTTCAGCACATTAAAATACACCACAATAAAAATTTGGTATTATTTGGACAACTTTTTATTAGTATTTTTTCAATTTTTCAAAAATGTCTATACGCTAAAAATAAGCTACTTTTTTTCATGTAATTTTTGGCACAAAAAAGGTAGCAATAATTAAAAAAACCCCTGATATTAAAAAAATAAGTAAATAAAACAAACGTGTTTTTTTATTTATTTCATTACCAAAATTTGCACGGGGATTACTATCGATTTTTATCATTATTGGATAGTAATCGATTTAAATCCCCCTGACGAGGACTATCGATTAAGATAGTAATCGATAATAATCGGTAATAATCGATAGATATCAGATTAAAAATCAGGAATAACAATACTATTATACTGTATACTTATTTTTAAACGTTTTACAGATTTTCGCATGTTTTCGCATATTTTTACAAGGTTTCGCAATTTAATATAAAATTTTATATTTTTTATTTA
>QKWP01002004.1:57329-73566 GCA_003550325.1 Gigaspora rosea | reverse complement strand
TGCCAGTTTTCTTTATTTTGTCTTTCTTTCTTTTTTTAACCTACTTTTTTTTGAAATTTTATTTTTTTTATTTTTTATTTTTTTTTATGTATCCAAATTAAAGTATAATGCTAATTATCGATTAATAACACAATGATCGATATATAGCGATTTTGATTAGTTCGATGATAATCAATAATTGATTTATATCGATTACCCTACTTGCCTATTTTTCGTTATTAATCGATTTTTAATATATATCGATTTATAACAAGTTAATCGATATATAACGTTTAATTTTAATCGATATAAATCGATTATGCGTTATAAATCGTTATATATCTGCTTAAAATATTTTGTGATGTTGTTTATTTATTTATAGTTTTGTTTTTGATTCTTATTTCAAAATACCGCCCATATGTATTATTTTGGTTTATTGTATATTCCCAAAAATAAGCTACCTGTTATATTGTATATAATAATTTATTCAAGTAACCTGGGTAGACTAATAATAATAATTTCTACTTGGGTCCAATCCCTAATTTAATATTGATTTTTTTTATTAAATTTAATACACCATGGTTTTTGCTATTTGCACCATGGATTTTGTGTAGCAGTAGATCATTAATCAACATTTTCTGTTTGCACTATAGTAATATATGTTGCACCAATAAAAACTCGCCTTTTTTTGTAGATTAACAGTTATTGGCGCCGTTACTGTTGTGTAACATTACACAAATCTTCTTTTGGTAGCCTAATCTAATGCAGGCCAACCCTAATCCTAAATTTATAATGCGGCCAAACTTTTACCCTAATTTTTTAAGGCCTTAACATAATGTGGGCCAGATTTTCGCAATTTTGTGTAACCTTGGGCTATATTCATATTGCACCAATAAAATCTCGCTTTTTTTGTAGATTAACAGTTATTCGCGCCACTAATATCATGTAACATTACACAAGTCTATTTTGATTACTTAATCTAGTAGGCCTGCTAACCTAATTTTATAATGCGGGCCAACCCTTATTCGAATTTTTTAAGGCCTTAAAAAATTAGGGTAAGGGTTGGCCCGAATTATAAAATTAGGGTTAGGGTTGGCCTGCATTATAAAATTAGGTTAGCAGGCCTACTAGATTACCAAAACAAGATTTGTGTAATATTACACGACATTAACGCTGCAAAATAACTATTAATCTACAAAAAAAGGCATTTTTATTGGTGCAACATATATTACCATGGTGCAAATAGAAAAGGTGATTGATGATCTAATGTTACACAAAATCCATGGTGCAAATAGTAAAAACTATGGTGTAAATAGCAGTTCTCTTTCTTTTATTTTTTATTTTTTTTATTTTTTTTTAATTTTAATTTTCTTTTTTTATATATTAATTTTTTTTTTACTTTTATCATTTTTTTTTAAAAATTTTTTTTTAATTTTATTACATATTTTTTTTATTTTTTTATTTATTTTATTTTTTTTATTTATTTTATTTTTTTTATTTATTTTAATTTTTTTTTTATTTAAATTTTGATTATTTTTAATTTACACCACAGGTGATTATCACCTATAGTCAATTTGGCAATTAAAATTCAGGATCAGGTGTAATATGTAAATCAATCTTTGTGTAACAAAAACAAAGAAATTTTTAAAAAATTGCTAAAATTGCTTCTAGCCTAAAAACTTGCCTATAAAACTACTTTTTTTATACAAAAAAAAAATTTCTTGTAAAATTTTGGTATAAACTATGCCCCCCTGCTCCATCCCAGTTCTTACCCTTACCCTAATATTAAAAAAATTTAACTTTTACTTAATAAAAATTGTTTATTTTTATTTATTTATTTATTACAAGTGATAATCACCTGTGATGAACATTAGTTAATTTCTTAAATTTTTTTAAAGTTTTTTTTAAGTTATTTTTTTGTTGTGTTTTATTTTTTTTCTTTTTTAATTTATATTACATTTTTTTTATTTTTATCTTTTTTTATTTTTTTATTTATTTAATTTTTTTTTATTTAAATTTTTTTCGATTTTTATTTTTTTGTTTCTTTTATTTTTATTAATTTTTTTAATGAATTTATTTTTATTTTTATTTTTTATTGAAAAAATGCATTTGTTACCCCTATGACTGTCATGGGCAATAAGGCCATTAAAGTAAAATTAGGGTTAGGATTAGAGTTAAAATTATTAGAATTAGAATTAAATTAATACAGAATTGCGAGAGGATCATTTTTTGTTAAAAGTGCAATAGGTATTATCTTAGTAAAGTTTTGAGTTACCCGCAGCTTTAAACCTCCAATCATGTGATTTTGTCCACTTTTGGCAAAAAGTTATATGATAAGTATATCCATCAAAATGCGTGATTGGCTTTTTTTTTTTTTTTTTTTTTTAGAGGAGGTTTTACTTTTTATTTAAAAATGAATAAAAGAGAGACTTGATTTATTTTTTTGTTAAATAGTGAATAATAAATAGTAAATAGTTGTGCTTGCTTTATTTTTTAGGGAGTGAACCTTTTTTTTTTTGAGGGCAAAATTTTTTTGACAGCCCAAAAGTGGTATCACGTGACCACAATTCTGCATTCTAATTGGGTTAAATTAAAACCATATACGTTCACATTTTTACAATTTATTAATAAATTGTCAATTTTTAAAAGGCTACTGTTCTACCAGTTTAGCTTTAAATTAAAATCTAAACCACAAGTTTTATTCTTTAGGACATAAAGAACAAAACTGGTGAATTAGTTTTACATTTTATAAATTTTTAAAAGAGGAGTAGTATTTTTTGTAAAGCTATTTTTTATAGAGAGTTAAAGCTGTGAGCACCATATAAATAAATCCATGACAAAAAACTGTGTCGCAAGGAGCGACAAATTCCTTAGTTTGTACTATAGTGCAAACAACCTAGTCCCGACAAATAAAATCGATGACATTCAAATTGCTAATCCTTCTCCAAAAAAAATAGTAATCAAAAAATACTATCTTAAAATGTTAAATCAAAACAAGCTAAACACTTCCATGGTTTTTAATTTTTTTTAAATTTATTTATAAAAAAGTTATAGCAGGTTGAAGTTATAGTATTTTTATAATTAAATATGAAATTTGGCTGCCCTATATATATTATAAAAACAAGCAATTTGGCCGCCCTATGTATACTAAATTTGGCTGCCTTATATATACTAAATTTGGCTGCCCTATATATATTAAATTTGACCTCCCTATATATACTAAATTTGGCCACCATATGTCGCATCCATTTATTTGCGTGGGCAATACAAGCTCCTAAAAAGGAAATAGCCAATCGGAGAGTACAAATTTGACTATTCTGGATTAGCCCGACGAAGAATTCGAACACGCGTAAAAAAAGAAAAGAGCAAAAATACGCAAATACTAATGTTTAAATCGATCTTGGTGCACTAATTAAAAATGCCGGGAATGAAATTTTACTTATATTAAGCATCATTCTAACCCTATAGCCTCTAACATTAAGGCCCTAACCCTATATTTTTAACTCACACACTTAGTTTATTTACAAAATCTGATTTCCTTTTTTGTTTTGTGTTACTCACGCAAATAAGTAAAATGCCATATGTCTATTCTAAATTTGGCTGCCCTATATATCACTATAGTGTAAATGTGGCGTACATACATATAAAATTTTTTTACTAAGTTAACGATATATGCCCACTAATTAAAAGTTGTAGAGCTTATCGAGACGCATCTAATGGTGGTTAGATCATCCAAATCGGCCTAGTGGATAGAGAGATATCGTCAAAAAACGATTGAACGACTATATAAAATTACATAGAGACTATATAGTTGTCCAATCGTTTTTTAACGATAGCTTGCCATCCACTGGGCTGATTTGGATGATCTAATCACCGTTAGATGCGTCTCGACGAGCTCTACAACTTTCAATTAGTGGCCATGTATCGTTAACTTAGTATAAAAATATTTTTATATGTATGCATATCACATTCACACTATAGTAATTTTTACATGTGATTTGCATCACGTTATACTACAAACAATCACTGATTAACTGGCGTTACAATCAATTAAAGTAATTTGGTAAATGTGCATGTGCCAATTTGGCCATATATAATGAAAATATCAAATTTGGCCGCATATAATGAAAATATCAAATTTGGTCACATATAATGAAAATATCAAATTTGGCCGCATTATGTAAATTTCTGATTTGGTCATTAAAAAATTCCATTTGTTGGGACTAGGTTGTTCGAACTATAGTTCACAGGCAAATTTGACTATATAATTACTATAAATTTACCTCTAATCTATTTTTTTAATCATTTATGATATTTAAATAAAATTTGGTATTATAATATTTAAAAACAAGGATTATATTTTTGAATTATTTAAATTTATATTATAAAACAAAAAGTTTATATTGCTTATAAGCTGAAAATATTAAATTTTAAAAAAATTTTTTAACCAAAAAAATATTTTACAATATTTTGGCAAATTTTTTAAATATTGGTTTTAAAAATATAGTTTCTAATACAATATTGTAGTTTATATAAAGGATGACAACTTTCATTATTTGACTTTATATGATTTACTTGTAAAAATTAACGCTTGTATTAGAAGTGAAAATTTTTTTTATAGACAGGAACATATAAAATTTAAGAAAATCTAAAGAAAAATTCTATAGTAAAAGTTCCAAAACAAAAACTTTAAACTTTTATTACACCAAAGTTTTTTAATAATTTTAAAAAAATTTTATAATAAAGTTGATAAAACAGAACTAATATTATAATTTTTACTTAGAAAGTATATAGCTAAAATTAATATTTAAGGTTTTATTTAAAAAATTTAAAATTTTAAAATTTTCGCAAGCAAATATGCCTGTATAACAAATTAAGGGATACATTCTTTCTTTTTTATTTATTTTTTTTTATTTAAATAATATCTTTTTTTATTTTATTTAATGTAACATAACTTTTTATTTATTTAACAGTTTTTTTATTTATATTTATTTTTTTTATTTTAACTTTTCATTTTTTCGGGGTATATTTTTTTTTATATTTTAATTTTTATTTTTTTTTATTTAAATTTTTATTTTTTTTATTTAAATTTTTATTTTTTTATTATTTATTTTAAATTTTTAATATTTTTTTATTTTATATTTTATTAAAGGCAAAAATACAATAGCGACCTGTCACTATGCGACCCTTATATGATCGACCAATTATCTTAGAGATTGGCGATCTTATAAATAATTGTTTTTTTTTTTAACACGAATATTTAAGCTTATATATATATTTTTTTAAAGAATATATTTTTTTAGAGCCATGTTGTTGGAGTCATTGCTAGAGCCATCGTTGGAGCCGTAGTTGGAGCCGTAGTTAAAGCTGTAGTTGCAGACTCAGAACTGTCTTGAAGTCACATGGATTTCTCGTTACTTTGGTGATTTGGTAGATTTTTTTCCATTGTCTTTCGTATTTTCTTCGTAGTTTTCGTTGTCATTTTTCTCTCATTTTTTTGTGGACTCTTCGTCGTTGGAGCCATAGTTCAGAACTGTCTTGAGGTTGTGTGGATTTCTCGTTACTTTAGTAATTCAGTAGGTTTTTTCTATTAGTTTTTTTGTATTTTCTTCATAGTTTTCGTCGTCGTTTTTCTTATTTTTTTGTGAGTTTTTCGTTGTTTTCGGTGGGTTCATTTAGGGTTCTTCGTTGTTTTTTTGTTGGTTCTTTCAGTAAATTCATTGTTTTTTAGTATTAATCTTCGTCGGTTTTCAGTGGATTCGTTTAGAGATTTTTGTCAGGATCTTTTGGTAAATTTATCATTTTTCATTAGATAGGTTCACTGTTTTTAGTAGGTTTGTTTTTTGGTTTTTCGGTAGGTTCTTTCGTGAATTCTTCGTAGGTTTTTCTAGTAGGTTTTTATTGTTCTTGGTCGTGTTCTAACGTTTTTCTGCCTTAGTAGGTCTTCATATTATTCTTCAGTTTCGCCTTTTTCGCTATTTTCGTTGCTTTATTCTTTGTTATCTTTGTTGCTTATTCTTTTGTCTTCGTTCTTGTCCGTTTTCTTGCTATTCCTGTTTGTCCCGTTTTCTTTCTTGTTTTTCTCGCCCAGTTTTTTTGGATTTTCTTGTCATGCCTATTCCGTTAGTTCTAAAAAAAAAAACAAATTAAATAAATTAATAAAAAAAAAAACTGATTAAATTAAATTAAAATAAATTAAAAAAACCTCCTGATAAGTTAAATTAAATAAAAAAAAACAATAAATTTAATAAATTAAAAAAACTAGTAAATTAAAAAAAATTTTTTTTTTTTTTTTTGTGTTTGTGTCTCGTCCGTAATTTTTTTTTAAATAAAATTTTTATAAATGTATGTGTTCTAAGTATATGTTATCGACCAATCAAACTCAATCACGTGCATCACATGCTCGTGTTGAGTATGTGATGCACGTGATCGAATTTGATTGGTCGATCACAGGGTCACCATGGCGACAGGTCGCCAAAAAATAATGCCCTTTATTAAATATTATTTTTACTTATAATTTATTTATAAATAAGCAATGATCAGATTACATAGGACAGTACAGCAGTAATTTAAGATAAGTAATTTGATTTTTTTTTTTTTTTTTTTTTTAATCTTTGGCAGTCTCGCTGACAAGTGTTTATTAGGATTCTTAAGATATGATGTACTTATACAGCAGTAACGAGAATACAACTAACCACACGTACACTTTTGATGTCTAATTTAAGTGGTCCGCTCTAAGGTTCCACACTAGTTGCCATACCTGCAACCCAACTACGGAAATTGCCTAATTTAAATCCTCTGATTATCCGCTAAGCTCATCAATCTTCTAATACTTAACCTCCGACATTACCCAGCATGACACCTCTTTTGGGTGAATTCCCAGGAACGACTTGCCGCACTATGCCAACCAAACCGGTTGACATAGAATTTACCAGAATGATATATGTCCCACACAATTAATCATATAGTTTCTTTAAGCGATCGATGCTACGGCTTTACCCATATACTCACAGTCCGGATTTCCGGGAACCACTGATATCGCCTACTACAACCCTCGTAAGGTTTGTTTTCTGGCCCGGCACCCACCTCTTCCGGTTAGCACCGTCGTAGCCATCCATCTACCTCCTTACTCGGGATTTGCCAAGGGGTTTCCATTTTTCCGGTTTCCTGGATTTGTCAGTGTAACAATACACCAATTCGCTCGAAAGCTTCCATTCAAAATGGTGAAACCAAGATTACAAGTATTTTTACCCAACCGATCTTGAGCCACAGTTACCATAACACAGGCCTATTTTTCAAAACGTCGCCAGTGGGATTCGAACTTTTGACCTGTCGCTTGGAGGGGTAACAACCTGGCAACTTCTCTAAGTCGCCACATCCTTTTGGTTTTTTTTTTGTTTCTTAAATTTTTTTTTATTAACTAATATTTATTTTTAGTTTCAGAATATCTTCTTTTGTCGTTGGTATCATCCAGTTCTTTTGTTAGTGCCTCGGAGTTTGTGTAAATAGCAGCTGCTAATGCTTTTCCTTTTTTGAATCTGAAGATTTAGATCATATTGGTCTGTAAGATAAGTATATTTTTTTTGTCTTGTTTTTTATTTAAATTTATTTATCTTTTTAACTTAAACTTTCTTTTGTTAGAACACCTCCAATATTCAAAGAAGTAAACTGGTAAAGGGTAGCTGCTAATGCTTTTTCTTCTTCGAATTAGCTAGAAATCTATAAAAGTAAATAGAAGTTTATTAATATTTGAGCAGAGATTTTTTGGACGGTATTATATTTTTTTAATATATTTTTATTTATTCGTTAGTCATTTCCTGGAGTTTTTTTCATCGTTGGAATCAGAGTCTTTTTTGCTACTCTTGCGTTATCTGGAACTTTTCATTGCTGCCGTGTTAATATCATTGGTATGGAATCACTTTCGTTGCTAATACAGCAAAGTATCAGTTTTTATTTTTTTTTTTGCTTTAGCATTGTATTTGTGCAGTACTAATTTTTTTCAAGTTCAAAATAGGTGACTATCGCGTTTTGCTTTTTTGGTGCATTACCAAATATGTTCATTGTTGGTACCAAATTTGTGATACTATTATATGTTGTGTTAGGTCGTTTTTTTTTGGATTTGTGAAATTTTTGCTAGATCACTTCAATATTTTCTGTGGTAGAATTAGGTAGTTAAGGTAGGGTTAGGGGAGTGACAAAAATCAGATGATTTTCTAGGGAAGGGGGTAAAAAAAGTTGAAATTATATATAAGAACCTGACTCTATATATATTAAAAAATAGAGGAGGGGTAGGCCTCTAATAAAAAATAATCAGGTGATTAATGATTAATGACACTGCCCTTAATAGTTGAGTCGTTAGGTTGGGGTTAGGGTTAGGATAAGTTAAAATAAATTCGAATAAATATTGTAGTGGCAAGTTAAATAGTAATATTCCTCAAATTCAGATCAATTTAAATTTGATCAAATCAAATTGACCCTGATTTGAATTTGATTTGATTCAAATATTTGAATTTGAATTTGATTTGAATTTGAATTTTTAATAGTAATTTTCATCAAATCAAATATTTGTCAAATCAAATCAAATTTGGCCATATTTGAATTTGATCAAATCAAATATAGTCAAATTTGAATTTGGATTTGATCAAATATTTGATTCAAATATTTAAAGATCAAATCAAATTGCGGAACCCTATTAAATAGTAGCACAAGAGTAATTTTAGTAATTTATTCAATATATTATGTGCAATGGTTTCGAATCCATATTATTTTTTCTTTATTTAACTAAATAAAATTTATATAAGCTATTATATTATTTTTGTAAAAAAAAGCTATTACAATATTATTATGTAATTCTTATCTTGTGACTAAATCTGAATATTTGCATGTTGTAGAATTTGCATTGTGCAAGTTTATATGCGTGGGAATTAAAAAATAACACACTACTACTACTAAAAAATTGTAATTTTATGTATTGCTATAGCTTATATAAAATTTTATACTTTAACCAAAGGTTAGAATTTATTTTGCGTATTTTTTAATTTTTTTGATTGTAAGGTATAAATTTTGCATCTAATCTTATAAAAAAGTTTTGTATACAGCAAGTAATAACAAATTTAAAAGTCACTTTGCCTATTTATATATATTCGAGGTCCTTTTAAAACTGTACTTAGGTATCTTAATTGGTATAGCAAAGGTCTTTTCGACTTTGAATAGCTACAAAATTTCAAATTATACTATATAATTTGAAATTTGACTTTGTATGTACTAGGGTTTCTCAAATACAAATCAAATCAAATACTGGATCAATTTAAATTTGATCAAATCAAATTGACCCTGATTTGAGTTTAATTTGATTCAAATATTTGAATTTGAATTTTTAATAGTAATTTTCAAATCAAATATTTGTCAAATTAAATCAAATTTGGCTATATTTGAATTTGATCAAATCAAATATAGTCAAATTTGAATTTGAATTTGATCAAATATTTGATTCAAATATTTGAAGATCAATCAAATTGCGGAACCCTAGTATGCACATTACAGAAAGAAATGTGAATCTGAATTATGCTTGACGTATTAAAAAGGTAGGGCAGCTAATAAAAGTCAAAAAGAACTTTGCTAATTGGCATGCATAGTAGTAATTCGTTTTATTCTATTTTACGTTATTGTCTTTAAGTTTTCTCATGAATTTGAATTGCGCTTAGGAATTTTAATTGGCATGCATTTTACAATATTAACTTTAATTTTCTTGTATGAATTCGATATCATTTACATAGGACGATTTTTTAAGAATTTGGCATGCACTAAATTTTTTCTTACAAATTCAGCATGTATACAAATTTTTCCTTAGGGGGCATCCATAATTAATATTATACAAGAGGGGTTGGATGAACAATAACATTTTTCTCAATAAGTATGGAGGTCAAAAAAATATAACATAATTTTTTTAGAAAAAATTGTCTAAAATTAAACCAGTAGTCCAAATTTAATGATTTTGGTACCATTCGATTCATCTCAGTTAGAGTAGTCGAATTGTACCATTTTTATTTTATTTTGATTACTGTATTAAATTTTATTGGCCAAATACTATTGGTTATTATGTTTTCTTATAAAATTACTATAAAATCAATAGTTTTTTGTAAATAACTATTGATCTAGTGATCCAAATGAAATGATTTTGGTATCATTGAATTCGTTTTACTGAAACAAATCAAATGGTACCTAAATTATTCAAATCGGATTACTGTGTCGCAATATATTCAAGTTTTTGTAAAATTTTATATATAAACATATGGATTTTGAAAGTTTTTTTATATAGTAAAGAGGGTTAAGCGCTAATATGAGGGGTACATAATGTTATTTATAGATGCTCCCTTACGAATTTAACATGCAATTATTTTATTGTAAGCTTAGGGCTGTGTTATTAATTACCTGATTATTTTTTATCAAAGGCCTACCTCTTCCCCTTAATATATATATACAGTCGGACCTCCATAAATGCAACTTTCATAAATGCAATACCTTTCTAAATATACGTTTTTTCTATTCCGTAAGATGTTATTAGTGCTAAATACATGTTCTATATTCTGTAAATGCACGTTCTCTTGAATAACATTTTATATTACACTAACCTCTCTAAATATGTAGCCAATCAAATTTTAGTATTTATGATAGTTTATACAGTGTTGGTAGAAGTTACACGAACTTAATAATCAAATTTTTAAAGCTGCATTTAATTGGCTCACTCTAAATGCAAACCTTCCTAAATGCACGTTGTAGGCTTGTCCCTACAAGTTGTATTTATAGAGAGTTGACTATAGTCATGTTTTTATATATAATTTCAACTTTTTTTACCCTCTCCTCCTAAAAAATCATCTGATTTTTGCCACTTCCCTTAGAAATCACTATTTATTAGAATATTAATTTTTGAAATAAAAAATGTAAAAATATTTTTTATCAGATTATATGATTTAATAAATTTTATTAAATAGTACATATCATATGTGTCAAAAGACCTAATGGGCTCTAGACGTACTCTTGGATGTTAAAAGTGGCTGGGACTACCAATACAAGATAGCTGGTACAAGTGCATATAGTAGTAACCAGGATCACCTGAGCTTCATGATACTATCCAACTATACTTATACTAAAAGCATCTACGAAACAAGCCCAACATCTTGTTTCCATATTGGAAAATATAGTCGTTCGCACATTAGAGCGAGGACAGGAATCAGCTGATTCGATTTTGGCCAAAATTTTGACTCCCCCTATTTTAGTCAGGTCTTCATATTAAATTTCCAGTTTTTTAGCCCCCCTCTAGGAAATCAGCTGATTTCTGGTGCCTCCCTTACCGAATTCAGAACATTAAATTCTGGATCCAGAAAACGCAAGAACACAGTTTGTTGCAGCAGCATGCAGGCTTAAAATACTTACCCAATATGATAGAGGCAGCTGCATGGCTTGAGATATGAACTTCTGAGAAGTATACCAGTAGGGGTTCAGGTACACCAATCTGGAAGCATAAAGCGCCTACCTGGCAATACTATACCAAATTGGAAGAGACGATACTAGGTAGTGTAGGTAAAGTGATGGACATGTGAATACCAATTGTAGGTTGAAAAGAGACGTCAAAGCCAGGTCAGCCATATAAATGGAAATATAAAAGGCTCTGGTAGATTTAGGTCAGGGATAAATTAGTCCTAGTTTTAGTACTCAATAAATAGTATAAAAATTGTACAACAATGTTGTAATGATCGATATGCATCTAATAAAGTCCAGAAGCATGAACTCACCTTAATAACAAAAAAAAAATTAAATAGTACATATCTACTAATTAAATACTTCCAGTATACAAATTAATTGGGTTATTAATATATAATATGAATAAAAAGTCATAAATTAAAAAAATATCAATTAAATTACAAATTATAATTAAAGAATATTACTAAATCTCACCGGCGGTGATTGTCACTGCTCTATAATAAACTTTTTAAAAAACTAAGATTAGGGTTTAGGGTTAGAGTTAGAATTAGGATTAGAAAGGCATATTATATGTAAAATTTTGCGCTAAAAACTTTTACTTAGTGCCCGAAGATAAGTTATCATAGTAAAATATTTTGTTGTCTAAGATTTTTTAGATTTTTTTTTAGTTTCGTTATTTTTTTGTTTTTGGGTTAGTTATACAAAATCCTACGATCTAATTGGTTGAACATATGAGCGGTGATAATCACCGCCGGTGAGATTTAGCAAACTCATAATTAAAAATATAATGCATCATGAATATGAAATAAATTCAAAAGTTGAACTATATTAAGATTTTGAAATACACATAGCATATTACAGTATTAAGGCTATTATACTATATTCTTGTATACATGTGTATCTAAATTGCCATCTTAATAAAAAAAAGTAATTACAGTATTATATAGTGCCAAAATTAATTTTCATATAGTATTTGTTGAAATTATTGCTGAAATTTTTTGAGCTCTTTTATCAAAATATATTATATAGTATAGTTATTTCAAAAGGTTTCATAAAGAATTAGCAATGCTAAAGTGTTAGCCGAAAATACTTTTTTCAAAAATATCTTAGGCACACATGTATAAACTCTTGACTTGATAGAATGGAGGCAAAATAAATCCTGAATAAAGCTCATCATACTATAATAATTTCTACTTGGCATGCCCAGGTCTTATATTATATCAAGAGTTACTGAAAGTTGCTATGTATTATTCTAAAAATAGTAGAATAAATAATGAATGAAAACCTTCTAGGCTTGAACTTATGTGTTCTGTAAAGCTTTAAAAAAATTTCGAACTAGTATTAAGGGTAGAGTATACATTGATCATTTATCATATGATTTTGGTAATACATCGGAATTTCATGCAAAATTTGAAATTCGCCACTAATAAATGTTTTTTAAAACCATTGTCAATCTTTACTAAAATTTGTTAATATACAGATTAAACCTTCTGTTTATAGTAGTAAAATCTTTAGCAGTTGTATTATTTTAAAAAAATATACTTTCTTATATAGCTAAATTTGCCAGAATTACACAAAAAACAAATAGTAAAAATTTTTCTAAAACATTTAATTACCCAATTAGTGTTGTGTTTACTATATAATCTGTTATACAAAAAATGGCCATCGATTTTATATATAAAATAATTAACATACACTCTACCCTTAATATTTTGTATAAAAAAAAAAACTTCAAAGAAAAATACTTTATTTAATTGACATATATAGCGTATGTACTTAAAACATTTTTATTGTTATTTAAAAGATTAGCCAATAAAATGATAAGACAGAGGTGAATCATTCAGAAAGTTAAAAAGGCATGCCGTCAATGATCTCATCCAATCAGGTGAGATTTACTTGCAACCAATAAAAATTGCAGAAAAGTGTAATTCAAATTAGTAAATGCTAAAATTAGATGTAGAATTAAACATCTATTAGTTACAAAACATGTCCTAATGAGTGCTGGTTACTTATAAATCAAATGAGTTAACTCATTCAATTTTATATATAAATTTATGCAAAAAAATCAGTTAAATTAAATTTATTTAAAAATATATCTGCTATAGATTATTAAAATTTTGTAAATAAATAAAAATAAATACCATTAAAAGATCAATAATCCTGATTTAAATTAATAAATACACACTTGCTTATCCAACAGTAACATTTTACGGCATTTATTTTTGAGTTTTAGCTATAAATTTTAATAAATTTTAATTAAATTTTGTTTTTTCATTGATTGGCTAATCAACATATAATCTTTTTTACATAAAAAAAATTTTCAATTTTAATTGGCTAAATTAATATGTGTGATTAAAATTATCATTTCCTTATTTAGGAGAGTCCTATTTGTAATAGTATAGAGAACTAGTGCTTATATTCATAAATCCTTACATATATTCGAATATTCATAATTAATTTATTAATATATTCGAATATATTTTTGAATATTCATAAATATTATGAGTATTCATAAATATTATGAATATTCATAAATATTACGAATATTCATAAATATTTTGAATATTTATAAATATTATGAATATTCATAAATATTTTGAATATTCACAAATATTTTGAATATTCATAAATATTTTGAATATTCATAAATATTACGAAAATTCATAAATATTATAAATATTCATTAATTCGTAATTCGCGAAAGATGTACAGAATTTCTATATATAGAAATGGGGATATTAAATAATAAAAACAATTAATACGTATAATCTGGAGCCGGAATTAAAATTTCACAATTCCTTTCAAGCCAAAATCTTTTGTATTGCTAACCAAACTGTAAAGACAAGTTTTCTCTTTCTAATAGTAGTAAAATCATCAAATTTGGCCTAATATATCAAGAGGTATTCTTATTTTTGTCTTTGTGGCTATATGAAATTTCTTTGCAAATCTGCAAAGAAATTTCATATGATCATAAAAACAAAAATGAGAATATTTCTTGATATATTAGGCCAATTTTGATGATTTTATCACCATTAGAAAGAGAAAACTTGTCTCTACAGTTTGATTAGCAATACAAAAGATGTTAACTTGACAGGATTTGAGAAATTTTAATTCCGGCTCTAGATTATAGGTATTAATTGTTTTTATTATATTTAATATCCCCACCTGTATATATAATATTACTATAGTAATTCTTTCCATCTCTCGCAAATTACTAATTAAATATTTATAAATATGAAAATTCATAATTATTATGAATATTCATAAATATTTTGAATATTCATAAATATTTATAAATATTCATAAACCTTATGAATATTCATAAATATTTATTAATATTTATAAATATTTATAAATATTCATAAATATTATGAATATTCATAAATATTTAAATATTCATAAATATTATGAATATTTATAAATATTCATAAACATTATGAATATTCATAAATATTTATGAATATTTATAAATATTTTAAATATTTATAAATATTTATGAATATTTATAAACATTATGAATATTTATAAATATTTATGAATATTTATAAATATTTATGAATATTCATAAATACATATTTATTCATAAATATTTAAAGGGATTTATTTTATAGTGCTATAGCATTATAATGCTAGGGCGCCATAGTGCTATAGTATTATATAATTTATTTTATATTTTTTATATTTATTTATTTATATATTATATAATATATACTATATATATATAATGTATATATTGAAAGAGTAAAGTTATTTGTCACATAAGTGACAAGACAACGGATTGTGTATCGCTGAACCAATCAGCTTTCGGGATCTCGTGTAATGTAACATGATCAGAAAATTCAAAGCAAACGTTTGTTTTATCAAAAAACAACAAAAATCGCTTATTACTCTCAAAATCAGCATAGGAAACCAGCTTCCGTGCTCTAACAAAAAGTTTTCCTTGAGCGATTTTACTATATGCCCCAAACCCTAACCCTAAACCTAGGTGCTCACTCTAACCTTAAACTAACAAAAACTAAACTTTATCGATGCAGAGATGATCTATAGGTGACATTATCACATGCATATAACTTAATTATATTAAGATCCATCTACGTACGTACTGTACGTACAATCATAAACTAAATGCACTATCCATAGATTAGCATATATATTTCCATATCCTATCTAATTCAATAGAATTATGTAACCAGGGCGACTTCCAAAAGTGTGGGTCACATAATCCGACATCAGCAAATTTTATATATAGATATATATCGATTACTAACCGGTCAGATATATATCGATACTAAATACCCCTGCCGATTTCTATCGATAGTGATAGTAATCGATATATATCTGATATAGATAGTAATCGATATATATCTTATCAGATATTTATCGATTACTATCTATATCAGATATATATCGATTATTATCACTATTGATAGAAATCGGCAGGGGTATTTAGTATCGATATATATCTTACCTGGTTAATAATCGACATATATTTATATATAAAATTTGCTGATTAATCGATATATATCTAATATGATATTAATTAATAATTATTATATTCACATAATCATACTTTTTGCAAATTTTTAAACATTTTACAGGTTTTCACAAGATTTCGCAAGTTTTTGCAATTTAATATAAAATTTTATTTTTTATTTATTATTATTATATTATTTTAAATTATTCGCAATTTAATATAAAATTTTATTTTATTTATTTATTATTATTATATATTATATTTTAAATATTACATATTTTATTATATATTATTATAAAAAAC